>JBCAUG010634459.1:0-14030 GCA_038406175.1 Haplosyllis leylae | reverse complement strand
ACATAGTGAGGAGTGATGACTCGGTAGTCCAGAACGATGTATAGCTATGATGAAGTTCTAACTTCGCAAACCTAGTGCTTCCAGCCAACCTGTGGGTTATTTCTTCCACAGTTAGGGTCTTGTAGTGGTCTCTCTTGATTGCCAAGTTGAGGTCTTTGGGATTCAAGCAGAGTCATAGTTTTCCATTGGTTTTCATTGAGTAAGCCAGTGATGACACCCGGTCTGTCGGTTCTTCAAGGTGTGATGTTGTCTTCCTGTACCCATTCATCCAGTTTTGCTCATACCAAGGGCCACATTGTGATAGGGCACTTGCATGGGGCATGAACAACAGGTCTGGCATTCTCACAGAGGGTGATGTGGTATGTACCCGGGAAGCATCCAATTCCTTCGAAGCGATCCAGGTAAGCATTGATGAGGTCCTGTCTTGAGCAGATGTCCTTCAGCATCTCAATGTTATCAATCATCTGCAGGTGTTCAATTGCAGGAGTCTTTTGTGGTGTCAGTCTTCTCCTTTGTAGTTTGACAGTTGAGCTCTACAATGTTGAGTTTGGTGCACAAGGGTAGTCCAAGTATTGCTGGTCTAGGAGTATCAGCAACATACCATTGTGTGCTGTGTGTGGAGGCGATTGGTGATCCATTGATTTTTGGGTGTCCAGTCAACACTGGTCTTGAAGGTTCCAAACTGCTTAATGGGGGATCCATTGTAAGCAGTTAAGCCGGTGGAGGATGGGCTGAGTCCTGTTGGGTTTCTATCCTTGTCGAATCTTTCTGGGAATAGTTTTGCAAATGTGCGGAGGGGCATGACATTGCTGAGGTGGGCATTGTCCAGTGGCTGCCTGTTGTCTCTTGGTCATCCTGCACTTGTGCTTCCAGTGTCCAATTTTGCCACATGCACCACACTTAGCATCTTTGGCAGGGCAGGAGACTTGTCCAGGGTGTGCTGTACAGTACAGTTTCCACATGAGTGTTACTGCTGCTGCTGTTGTCACTGTTGTGGTGGTTTGTGCTGTCCCTTGGGAGGTCCTTTCCTTGGGGGTCCCTTCTGGATTGCCTTGAGTCTTGGAGCTGCCAAGGCCAATGGCTTCCATCTTGCCGTTGATTGTAATGTGGGTCCTGCAAACCTCCAACATCTTGGCTGTTGTCTCCATAATCGGCAAAGCAAGGAGCTTCAGTCATCCAGGGCTCTAACAAGTCTGTATTGTACATTCCTCTCTTTCTCATCCTCTGACTGGAAATTGCAGTGATCAGTCAGCATCCTTAAGTGGTCAACCAACTTGTCAGGTGATTCTCCTGGTTGGATGCCAGTCTCCTTAAGCTTGTAGATCCTGCAGTGAATCGAGATCTTGTGGTTCATTGTCGATTGTAGGTGCTTTAGGAATGCACTTGCCTGTTTCTTCTGACCTTCTATGTCTGCACCGGTGGGTTTCCAATGACTGTATCTCCATCTACCTTGGTTGCCGAGGAAGTTGAGAATGTAGTCAAGCCAGATTGGGTTTTCTGTTTCTCCCAACATTCTGTGGAATTCCTTGTAGCTGGTACCAGCTTTTGACAGACTTCACAAACAGCTGAAAGTCATCATATTGGTCTCTTGATGACCAGTCGAAACTCAGTGTATTGAGGGTTGCCGGGGCTTGTGGTGTCAATACCTTCAATGCCTCGATGAGTGCTGTGACCTCACCCATAGTCACAGGGCTGGATTTGCTGGGGTCACTGATGCAGAAAGTAGGTCAACAGAAAGTAGGTCAAGGTCACTGGAACATGTGCATAACCAAGGAGGCTGTTATAGGCCTGCAACCTGGTGTGGTGGAAGGATGGGTCATGGGGCCAAAGGGTATAGTGTCAATAGTTCCAAAATTGGCCACTATGGGGTGTTGTTACCATTTCAGCTGTAGTGGCACCATCTACAGTGTCTCTAAGTGTTCTAAAAGCCTTCCCAGAGTCTCATCTAGCTGCAGTTCAAATTTCAGACCAAAATTCCAACTGGCAATTTTACTGAAAGGTGTTATGACATGCAAAATAATTGAAACTGTTACACCTGGGATATGTGTCCTGTAGGTCCAAATCCAGTCCTTCCCTCCTTTTCTTTGTCTTCCTTTGTCTGGCATTTACATCCTGGTTGACATTTTCATAACAAAGAAAAGTCCCTGGTTTCTGCACAGAATGTCTCCATTTGAGTGTCAGTGGGTAGTTATAATATCCCAGTAAGCTGTCACCATGTTATATTATATCAACACAACAATAATTAGAGGCTTTATTAATGACCCAGAAGTAATCCACACCTTCAAAACTGCCATCACTGCACAAAACTAATGATAGATGGTGTACTATAACACAATGAGTAAATGTGTGCTTTGTTGTTCTAAATTATTCAGGTTTACCACATGTATATTATAGTAAAACACAAATACAGTGTTCAGAAGAGTATTATACAAAGCATTGAATCCTCACTTAAACTTTCCCCCAATTTTACTGCCCCTCCTGGGATAGGACATGCCTGAGGATAGGCTTGGGGAGAGTACTCCTCAAATCTGTCTTTACTGTAGAATGTGGCAGGTATTATTGCACTTATTCCAAAGGGTTTAGAATGGAGGCTTTGTCTAGGATCAGCTGGGTATTCTCACACAGCACAGGTATTCTCTAAGGTTGATGGCCATATTCTGTTTGACTCTGTGTTGAGTACTCCATTGAGGTCTTGTATGAATAATGCATATATACACACAAACATGTGGCCTTACTGATAGGGGAGGGCTCCACTGAACACAGGAGGTATGGTCAGTAAATGATGTACTCAATAGATGTTCAGTTCCACAGTGGTATGGTCAGGAGGTACTTCCTCACTGGGGTCAAAGGGAAGTCTTAAGCTTTGAGTTTATCCAGGAGCTGCTGGAGGGAGATAGGTAGGATGACTGTGGGTGTGGCCTTATGGGTGGCCATAATATGTAAGTATTTTATCAATATTTAGATCTAAATTATTCAACCCTAGTTGCATCCTGAATACAGTTACTTGAGCCATAATTTTGCCTGTCACTGCCACTCCTATATCTCTGTGGAACTCTCCTTGATTGATATGCCCCACATACCATACAAATGCTACAAGGTATTTTGCATATGTCTCAAAGTAGTCTTGATGTTTTATAATTGATGAAGGTACATGAAATGTGAACCACCTCATTTGAACATTTTGTAATGGTTCAAATATGACTAACAACTTATCATGTCCTGGTTCTGAAGGTGGCAGACCCTTGCATAAGTTTTCATTGTTCATTGTGTGTGCTCGGATGATATGCATGACAATGTAAATGCCCAAGAGTGGTCCAATGAGGATGATCAACCTCAAGAAAATGAACAACCTTTTCAATAGAGGAGGATTATGGTACCACTGATCCTTCTCCATGGACACTTAATGTGTTCTATAAAGGCAAATACATTGAAATGTTAGAAGAATTCAAACTGCAGTTACAGACTAAAAAGTGTGCTGATACCAGCTTGCCTGAAATTCCACCAACTAACGAGCAGGTGCCAATATTGCTCATACAATCACTACCCACTATTAGATAGTGATATAAAATTGGGACAATGTCATAATGATATTTATGATACTGATGAAATAACTCATGAGTTTGAATATGGCATTTTTGAATTAGCTTCCTTGTGCTATTGTCTTATTCTACTGTGATAAAGAAGGGAAATAGTGGTACCATTCCCCATTGGAGGTGACTTATCTTCATTGCCATCTTTACCTTTTTCCTTGTTGTACTTCTGAAAGCAAACCAAATGGTGGATATCTATGAGCAATTAACTCTTCCCAAGTTGGTTATGTGGGCAACAGACATGTGCAAACAGGTGGCTCTAAAGAGTGCCTGTATGATGAGTATGTCATGGTATGGCACAGAGTGTCTGAAGCAAGATGGTTCCTCATGAAACATTGCTGTAGTTTTTCCATTTTTCATGAATGTTAAGAGCATCCAGATATCAATCACGATTGACCTATTGAGAGACAAATATTTATGGAAGGCTTGACATGGCATGTGATACAGTCAGCACATCCATTTCAGACACTTCAAGAAGCAAAGTTTAACTGGCACTTAGAGTAGGGTTCTATCTTCCTTATATACACAAGGGAAAAGTCATAGGGCATAGTTCTGGAGTCTTGGGGGTTATTATCATGAAATGGCTGGCAAAATTCCAATTCTCAACAGATCTGGATGCAGTTTTCAGCACCTTCATTCCATAGCAGAAATAGAATTTTGGCATCAAGCAATTTCATTTCTTGTAGATATGATAACCATTTTAATTTCACATGTACAGCTCACCCTACAGCACTTGAAACTTCAGTTGCAGCATCTTCATACTCTAGTGCAACTTTGCTTTCACATTATTTTCAATGGGAACTGATTTTATTTTCAAGCTTTTCAAATTTTATTTCTCTTTGGGAGCATTGGGTGATCCTGAAAGGGAACATGTTGTGTTGTGGAGGAACAAATCTGTTCCTACTTGGTATTGGCAGCTTTTCCTCAGGTGACTTTGGCTTCAGTTCCAGAAGAGTGGTTTTGACTGCACTTTTTCTTGCCACAGTTCCTGGCCTCTGGTGGGGTGGTAGGTTTGTGTCCATGTGATCTGTATTTAAAACCTCTAGAGCATTCCTACACCATTTGTGTGGAGGTTCCAAATCTTACTGATAAGGTGACAAATAAGTGGATGTCTGCCTTCTTGTGAATGCCTTTCACCACCTACAGTCCTTGAAATTTCCAGACTCCAGTTGCCAAAATAACAGCAACTTGTGACCTGTCTGGTGTATTCACACTGAGCGGAACCAGGACCAAGACAAGCACAGGGACTGGGACTAAAACAATAGGGGACAATAGGTCTCGGTCCCTGTCCTGGTTCAGGTGTAACGCAAAAGTTTCCAGTTTCATATAACCCATTTGTTCCCGTTCCCTGTGCCAGTCTCTGTTAGAGCCAGTGAGAATACACCAGTCATATCATTCTGTTATAGATTCCTCTTTGAGTGACAGTTTCCGAGATATTTGAAAAAATGAAAGTGACAAGTACTTAGCAGGGGTTCACCGCTAATGATGAATAACTGACAAAAAGCACTCAATTTTCATGCTTTGTTTACCACTGGCTCACAGATATAAACATCCTGACGTCCGTGAAATATAACTTGTCTTCTGCCAAACACTTGTGCACGAGTAGCTGTCAAATCTGACCCACATAGGATCCAGCATGGTTATAAAAATAAATGGTGCATAAAGCTTCATATGACACGCATACACAAATAATTTGATACCATTACGTTCTATAAATAACAAAGAATATTTGTACCAGGAACATATCAGTACTTACCGATAACTTGGTCAGTAAATTGGGGAAAATAGTCTTTTAACTGAAGAAACCGGAGTTACTGGAGGCCGCCATGTTTTCTCGTCTGAAGATTTCATTGGTTCCTGGACTGATTGGGACATGCGCACCGCACCTGAGTAATTAATTACACACAATCAAAATACACAGTGCAGTTTAAACTCAGAGCTGCGTTTGCCTCCGCCCCCCACAGATGATACAGTGACAGACAGATAAAGGAATCCATGTGACTGTTTCAGGACATCACAACAAGTTGAATTCACAGACTGACACTCTCGGCGGGAAAATCTTCCAATTCAATGACGGTAAGATCTTGGCTTTTCAGTTGTTGGGATCCAAGGCGAGAGGTTCAGCCATTTTTGCCCAGGCTTGTGTGTTGGTTAATTACCATCATGTAATTAGCTGACATTATGTAGTAGTGCTTGGCACCGAAAGCTGAGGTGATGGCTTATATTATTGAAGGGCTGTGGCTTTTTTTTTGAGGTCAAATAACAACTTTCTTCACTTACTGATGATCCAAGATTTTGCAGGTACACAGAAATGCTTTACTGATGGTATATGAAATAGTATTTCAGCATGTGCTAAATGTTGTACCCAGCTTTAATTGTACCTCATCCTTCAGGCATTGCTCCGTCTAAGGCTGTGTTAATTAGTCGCTGATCCGCTGCGGCCTTAATGAATCTTTCATTGATTGTCTTTAGTTTGGGGAACATGTTTGCCTGTATTGAGATGATATTGAGCAGTGACATTCATTGTTGGTCTATTCAACAACTTCCTATCAGTCTTTGTGATATTGCACACAAAGACTGATCGCTAGATTATAAAGTGTAAGAAATCACACCTAGACTAGGCAGTCAGATCAGTTCACTGTGGCCAATAATAGTCCACATGGTTTTTTGGATGCCTTCATCCTTAATTTCTTTCTGTGTTCAACTTGAATAACTGATTTGTTGTTTGAAAAATATAAAAAATTGTTTGGAAATAAACTTTGCAACAACCTTTCTTCCGTGGGATGTTTCAGTCTACTTCTGTAAAGTTTTTGCAGGAATCCAAAGCCAAATAAGTCCCAACCAAATAACATTTTGTAACTACGACTGACATTCAACCCGATCAAGGATATGCAATTTAACTCTACTGTAAAAGAACATGTTTCTCTAACCTATTGTCTCAGTGTTCCAAGTCCTTCTAGAAATGGACAAACCTCTGATTTCTTTATCCAAAAAGACAAGGTGTTGGAAATGTTGCAGATACAAATGTTTTGTATCATATTGCAAAACACAAAAAAAAAACTAATTAGAATAACGTTAATTTTAATTGCTTACTGTTACAAATTCAGAGATAAATGAAACATAGGATATGTCGCGTGATGACATTATGGCGAGGTTTTGTAAAACTTAGGCCACAGCTGACAGTACGATGTAATCCATTTGTTAGGTCTGGTACGTTAATTAATAAAGTTTCCTGAAAGCTTTCATTAACTCGTAATCTTAGTGTAGACTATGCAGCAAACAAATTTGTACAATATAAGATGAAAGGGAGATCATTCGCAATTCTTTAATTCCCAGTGGTTCTTTTTCACAATGTCATAAACATACGAAACTTAATTAGTGCTCAAACATTTCATGTGGACTTCCGAGTTTCTTTCATTTAGTGCTGAAGCAGATTCACTAGAAGCGGATCCGGGAGGGAGTTATGTGGGCTATGACCCTGGTCCTCTAAAAGTAGGTGATAAAAGTTTGCCACCAAAAATCGACTGGTGTGTAGTGTAAAATTCCTTCTCACCTCAGTGACCTGGATTAGGGTCAAGGGGTCATGTGAGTCAAGGTCACAAATATTAGTAAGAAGGAAACAATGCAAATTGACTGGCGAGTTGTTGATGTTGACCAACTTAGTCACCTGCGAGAACGGAGTAGTTTTAATATGTAGCCTGTATAGTGAGTGTGCAATTCAACACTATAGTAAGCTATCTGTCGTAATTGATTTATTTGTTGGATACCTGCTCCAGAAGTTCTGTGCATACTAACATCCAAATCATCGATTAATTAAGATTTATTTATTACACGAAGCCTTGTTGAAGCTTGGCAGGAAATACCATTATTTCTGATAGAGAATGGAGTAAATGGCTTTCTACCGTGATCACAAATATTTTATAATTTAATACGGTAATAGAATACTGTCATGACAGTAATTAGAAGTGTTATAAAGCAGACATTTGGTCACCATATAAAGTCATTTAAGGTAAATACATCCGTTTACTATGTGAAAGTTTGTAGAACAACAAAGTTTACTGCAAACTAAAATTTGCAAAAAGTAAATGCACGTAATCTATAAGTTAGCATGACGACCAAAGAGCTTGTATTATAAACCATTTACCTCATGGCTACGACTGAGTTTCTTACTAGGAAGTTGCCCGCCTGCTACACTTTTATTCAAATTACATTTTGAATTCAGTTGGTACCATAATGACACCGCATCCAAATAACGAATGTCTATGGTTTCAATTATCCAAATAATCATTTTAATAGGTATTAAATAATTGGTTCCTGACTATTTTGTTACAAAGTGGTTTATTGGCTCTGCAGAGTCACCAGCGTCGCACGTTTGTGAAAGAGTTGGAGGCGGCTCCCATTATTGGTGACATAGGTCCTAAGTTTTCAGTGGTGGTGTCAAAGGCATCCTTTCCATCTGACTTGAGGGATTTAGTCAACAGGACAGCCAAGAGTGTGCCTCTGGAAAAAGTGTAGAAAAGTCCTATTTGAAAGGCACAGATGTTGAAGATCGGGGTGGAAATTAAGTCATCGGATGAGAAGTCTCTTGGCTTAATTTTTTTTCCATATTTTTCACCCCTAAGTAGTGACTTTTGTCAGAAATAACAGTTGAATTTTTTCATATTGGAAGTGTTTGCACCACGATGGATATTCATTGTGTATGCCCTTGTGCGCTGGTTAATAACCGTTTCCTTAATGTAAACTATTATATCCCAATAAAATCAGCTATGTAATACAGGTAGAAAGAGTTGTTGGCAGAAATCGTAATGATATAATATGATCCATAGTTACACTGCATTGTGAATTGGGTTAAGCTAACAAAAGCATTGCGCCTCTATGACTTTCATTAGGTGAGAGATAAAAGCTTGACAAAAAACAGTAGACAGTTAATGCAAGTCGATAATTTCAGTGCAAATAATTTGCGTATGACAACGTAATACGTGTCTTAACGACAAGTTGACTGACTTCAATAATTGTGAAATAGTGGATCATTTTTGCAAAAATTATGAATGTCTGTTTCATGTTGCATTTGTCTACGAGATTGATTCTTTCACAGGCTTTTACTTTATTTTTAATGTCGCAAAATTGAACAGTTTTACAGCAATTGATGCCTAATGACAAAAATCACCAGAAACGTCACGGACACAAAAGGGTCTGAAAACCCCAAGATCTTTTCTAATGTGCGTGTCTGCTTTAATAATTAATATTTCACAAGCACATATCAAGATGCATTTGGTTTTACCATAGACCTACGTCTGTGTGCACAATTAAAAGTATTATTTTGCCAGCTTAGTCACTCCGCACGAAAGTGGTGATTAGGGTTCACAGCATAGAAACTTGTGGACCGATCACTCAGAATTAAAGTTCGATTCAAGTTCGATTATTCAAGTTCAATCCCGTACAGTTAAGTTTTTCTCAACATGAAAAATCTCGCCCATCCGGTGATAACTGTCGAATTAGACTTTTGGAATACAACTAAATTTAATGTGAATTTCCGCATTTTTGCCAAATTGAATTGTCGACATCACTCATCTGTTCTTCACTGGAGCCTTACAATTTGAATTTGAAAATGGAGATAAAACATTGATTATGTGTTATGTGTTTGATACCTTTTGCCTTAGACAATGTAATATGTAAGCCGCCTCCAGCTTGTACAATCAATGGGCATTTATGATGTCAGGACCATTAGACAAATTGGAAAAGCTGTGATCTGAATAGAAGCACTGCAAAGAGAATCATACAAAACAATACATTCAAAAAATAGCTAAGCCCCTTGTCACTCCTCGATTTTTGTGCCTGTCTCTTTGTCTGTGAATCCTTGGTGATTTTGAAAATATCCATAGGTTTTCTTCACAGAAAGCGGGGGTTTTCAAGTCTCCAGAGAATGAAAATAAGGTGAGTTACAAAGAAAGATGGTTTAGGTAGGGGAAGTGGGGAAAAGCACTTCTTGTTGTAAAAAGTCCGGATTAAAGCAAAGTGCTATTTAATCCGCAAGACTTTGTGTTAAAAGAATATTGTCTTGGAGATTAATATTGATTGCCTTTTTGCTTTTCCCCGTAATAGATGTTTTCACTTTTAATTTACATGCTTTTGCATAAAAGTTGACAGGCAATGTGGGTAGTTGGATTAGTACTGTCGATTTTTTCCTGCTGGCGGGGCAGGGGTGCCTGATGAAGGAAAAACAATAGTGTTGGAACATTTGACTCAAGTAGTGAATCATTATTTCTGCACGACTTGACGGATTTGGTGGAAGAGAGACTGTGGGTACTCGTTGAAGGATTTAGAAATCCATTTCATGAAGACAGCGATTTCAAGGCTTCTGTAGATCACCAGTAATTAACTCACTGTTTCAAACAGATTTTGTCTTTTGTGTCTGACTCGTCTGAAAAAGTTTTGTTGATGGAGTCAACATATTTGTTCATTTTTCTTTTTTATTGAATTTGAGTAGATGGAACGAAGATCTACCTTTTTCGTATTACATACATTGTATTCCGTCACTCACAAGTTCTCATTCCTCCATGTTATGAACTGTTGCCAATTTCATGTAATCAAGAAATATAGCGTTGTGACCAGGATTGCACAATGATAGACCTAGTTCTTAGATAGTTCCTTGATCTTCTGTCGGGTGGTGGGTGTAAAATCGTCGGGTGATAAACCATGGTGCTAAAATTAGTAAAGTAAAGAAGGATAGGTTGGAGAACACATTTAGTCACACAAGATCTGCTACCAAAGGTCCCACAAACAACTCTTCAGAAGAAGCTGCTACGCCAAATGCAAATTATCGTATAGAAACGATCAACAGCTTCCAACCCTTAGGCTAAGCCCTCTAATACAAAGCTTTCAATTAAGCTTTCTCCCACCCCCATACCCTCTTTGCCTCTCAAACCAAACGGTGACCCAGAAAAGATGAGATTCGACACCAGACACAATCTAGACAGTCGACAGACAAAAGCCCTCCACATTAATTGGCACTACTGTCAGTGTGATCAGAGATCCATCATTACAAGCAACCCATCCTTTGACATTACTTTAGCCTGAAGAATGTCAATATTTCTTAGCTTTTTTGACGCATCTCCTTGAAACTTTTGCATGCACGGTTGTCCACAGAAGCAAAATGGATAATTCTTTTGTTTTCCAAGATGTTTGAAGAGGTATGTGTCATTGCTTGAAAATCAAATCACATTATGGCAATTAAGTAGAAAAAAGGTTTTTGCGTCAGATTCTCTTTGTGTTTAATGTTTCAATAAAATTTTGAATATTGGAGCAGTAAGTTCTGAAGCTGAGCTTTTTCTTGTCCTTAGAAAAGGATACTTCATGGTTAACCTGTTTAAGGATCCTCTCAATTAATAATTAACAGGAGAGGAGAGTAATTATCGTTTATAATGATAATCACCTCTGAATAAATTAACTTCCTCGTTAACGTTTAATCAGTCAAAGCTTGGTTCAGGGACCCTATCAAAGACTTCGCGGAAGTACTAGTGTTCCTTCTCAAGTTTAAAAACCAGAATAATATGTTAGAAATGTGTACATTAATCACACTATTACTTGCTAGCAAGGAGTCATTGCAGAATTCACTAAATAAACAGAAAGGCTTTTGAGTGCGGCCCTATCACATTTCCATATTTTTGATTTCTCTGTACAATTTCCCATCTAGAAATCAAGTTGAGTAGTTCATAGATATTGAGAATAAAGCCACTAATTTTTGCCAGAAAACATTGTTTGTATTTGCAAGAGAGGGTGGGCTCTTGAGCTTTAGGATGTTGGGGTTTGAGATGTGCAGATCTGTCTGGAACTTTGATATAGCCCTGAATCATTTGATATTATGTTTTATGATGGGTTGTTCCCAAACGAAACCACTTTTGCAGGAGAAAGCATGTCGGCTAACTGTCCTTAGATTTTCTTAAAATTTGTTTCCTGGGATATTACCCCAAGAATAGTGTTAAGCATTTTAATTTGAGTATACTATGTACAGCAATTTGAATCGGAGAGAATTCTTTCACCCAGTATGCTTCCAGAAGAATAAATGAAATTTGGAGAATCAGTCGGTTCTGCATTGTGTTTGGTCTCTGAGCAAAAATGTAAGATTTAAATCCATTTCTATTATCAATCATTTTCATGCATCTATTAATGTTGTTACCATAAAAATCATGGTGATGTAAACGCTTAGGGACATGGCTAGCCACTCTATGGCATCCAAAACTGTGCCAGAACCGAAAACAGGTGTCCAAGTCCTCCTGGATTGAAACTGGTACCAATAAGATGTGAGCAAAACAAGGAACTACTGATTTACCATGAAGGTTGACTGTTTTATTGATTTTTATTGGACATTAACAACACAGAAGAAATTTGGAATAATGCCCCAAGTTAAATTTTGCCCTTCCCACTGGTGGACCTAAATTAACTGAAATAGCAATAAAATGGATATTATTTACTGTGAACATTATGGAATATTACTGGACATTCACACAACTTGCACATATACATACACACATACACACACACACACACACACACACACAACTGTTAAAATTCACAAGTTTCCAGGCTCCTAGATGTGAATCAGTTACTGGAGCCTGGACCTGAACAGAATACATTGCAAATTTACTGAATTTACTGGGAAATACTAGAAAACAGTCAATATCTGTGTGAACAAGCAAAACTAAGATCCTCACCTCCCCAGAGACCAGGTTCCACCTAAGTCTTCATAGATGCTACTGGTGGAGTCTCTGGAGTACACCAATAAAGGAGACCTCAGGACATGACTTTCTAGATGATTTTTCCCTTGAAAGTGATGACAATTACAGATCCTGCATGCTGACTATTGAACAGACTATTTTGAACTGAGACCTAACTGCCAAAATGGGAGATACCAAGTTGAAAGACTGAAATTCCTGGGGTGAGTCAGGTTCCCACAAATCCATCAAAATTAAAGACAAACCACAATGTGGCAATCTGGGCCTGAAATAAGAAGTGTAAAGGCAAGAAAAGACAGCTTCCATACATTTTAGTGGCAAAACAGGAATATTCTCCTTGGAATAATGTGTAAGAACTCCTGCCATAGTGCCACAACGAAAGGACCTGGTCATCCCTTGACCACACACTTCAATGAAATTGCCCAAAAGGCCACAGGGTGGTGAATCTTTAATGGACTTCAGAATGCTTGGTTCACACAGAAAGATGAAAAAGACAAAGAAATCCCCAACTGTGAGCCTCACTGTTACATATCATTCTGCTAATTTTTCCTTAATGTTTTAATTAATATAAAACCAATTATAGCACAAATATATCTTTATTGTAATATTCTGTTTTTTACATTTTCTCTATGATTTATGTCTTAGTAGTGATACTGGAAAGTAATGAATTTTTGTATGAAAAATAAATCTTAATGTATCATTCTATTCATTTGTGTCAGTATTTTAATATAAAACTAATTGTAAAACAAAAATTAGCCCCAACACCTATTCTTTTTTTACAGCTTTTTAATGATATATAACTTGGCACAATGTAGTTATTTTGGAAGGTTTTATAAATATTTAATAACTTTTGGTACATTCAATAGACAAAGTACCAATACACCGTAAAGTAATATTTAGGGACAGCTGACCTGTGTGGAATTTTTCTAGTATACCTAAGCATGGATCTTATGTTCACAGATTTTTCAACATGAAATGAATCTTAGCCATGTGCATTGTTAAAAATCGGCAAATATCAGGGACATTCTTAAGTCCTAAGCAAAAACTACAAATGGCCCTGTCTCAGGCTAGTTTAAATAATGATGTCACATATGAAGGTCATTAAAATTGGTCAAAAATACTTTCTATGGACATTTTGAGGGTTTTTGGTGACCATCACATGTGATGTCAAAATTTATTATGCCAATTTATTTTTTGTGAGCCTCTTCCTTAGCCCAGCTGTTTCAGTTTTTGACATTTGGCATCTTTTTGACAATTTGACATCTTTTGATATTTTGACACATTACTTAAACCCCCTCAGCCAGTCACAGGGTAGAGGGGGTTGTGGGGTCATGAGCAGGTGGAGTCAAAGGTGCATGTGACATGTACCCACTGCATGTATTTTGTTTAATACTCCAGATCTAGATGGGATGGGGTACATGGGCAATTGGACACATTGGGATAACTTATTTATTAATACTGCATGGATCCTGGATGGGACAGACATGATGGGGCACATGGGTGATGAGGTCATGCTCATCATGCTGACATGTTTAAATATTCAAAAATTGCCTTTAAAACAGCTAGCACACCTGATAGTTAACATAAATCAGCCATAATAATGATAGACACTTTCCTAGAGAACTCAATTTCAACAAGAAGCCCAGGGGCTTTATGCAGAGCTGTTGTTGTTATTTTTTATTTTAGATGTTTGAATGACTTTGATTGT
>JBCAUG010634348.1:0-14030 GCA_038406175.1 Haplosyllis leylae | reverse complement strand
GGTTGTTTCCTTTTGATTTCTTGTATTAACCTTTCAACATCAATCAGAATAGACACATGTGGAAAGAAAATGAAATTAATTCTTGTAAATTTAAATGTTTGGTTTAAAATTAAAACTGTCATTTTTAGTCTATTACAATAAATAGTATAGAAAATAACTTTGTTCAATTGACAAAAATAAAGAATGTTTCTTATTTGGCATAACTTGTGGTTGTGTTGTTGGAATGATTTTATTGTCATTGTACTGTTATACTGTTTACAAAAAATGGCAGCTGCGCATACAAAAATGCTTCAATCAACATGACTGACTTTGTGCACACTCACACACACACACACGCACACACACACACACACACACACACACACACACCCATACGCACATACACACACACTCAGACACACACACCCACACACACATACACATACACACACACTCAGACACGCACACCCATACACACACACACATACACATACACACACACTCAGACACACACACACACACATACACACACTCAGACAAAGACATTAAACGCGTAATTTACCAGGTACCTACGCCACACTAACATTCGCTTCCTTCTTTCCTTCTACTATGACTCAGCCACAGGGCGAATGTCAGAATTGAAGAATTTCCGGAAATGAATCTTTGAAGACGCAAAGGGTCAATTCGAATGACAATTGAATTCTCTTTGAATATCGACTATTTTGTATGTTCTAGGAATGGCGCATGTGACTCCAACAGAGATTCGGAACCCGGAAAAACTGAGAGGGTACTTTGTTATTTTATTTCTATAATTAACAATTTACCCTGATGGTGAAAAACAGTATTAAAACACAAGACAAAAATAAAAGACTACATTCTTCTTGCAACACTTTCCACTTCTAGTTTTCTTACAATGAATCATTGTGTTATTAACACTCAAGGAGAGGGCGCCAACAAAATATTATGCAAAATATCCTCACACAGTATTCAATTAACACTACACAGTGCACGGTCCCAAAGTTCCCGTGCGCTGTCGACTACACACTTAGGTTGAGAGTCCCACAGGGATACAAACGAGAGTGTTGCCAATAGCCAGCCACAGTCCCCGTGATCAGCCAATCATATGCTGATCATGGCAAGTATTTAATGTACTGCACAGCTTTGTGCAGTCAGCTTAAATACCGATTCAACTAGAATACATCACGGCTTAAATGCCATTTGAGAGCAACAACTGTGTAGATTGTACAAAGCTAGAATAAATAGTAAAACTGAAGATAACTCTTGCTTATGAGGAACAGACATAAGACCCATCGGGAGATCATAGTTTTAGCCGTATCTGAGACATACCACCAACAGCAATACCAACTACAGCCGTCATTACTATTGCTCTTGTCCGGGGGGAAAGGTAGATGTAATCCCATACTTGATCTTGGGGGCGTTTGGGCTTTCTATTTGGGTCCCTTCGAGGGGTTGGGCTCGTCCGTTGCTGTCCCAGTGCATCTTAAGATAGATCACTGGTGAAAATGGCCGTACTACTAAATCTGGGCAACCACAGAATTTGGGCAGTTTTCACTTTTTCTAGGCATGATGTCTCAATTTTCCGGGCATGATTCCATTTTCCCATCAATACAATTCTATTGGAAAAAGAAATCTCTGTACTTGACGTTTTTGAAATTGTACCCAAATTCCCTGGTTTCCCAGACTTAGAAGTACAGCCATTATCACCTACCTACCCTAGCTACATGGTCAATAAAAATGATAAAATTTTGGTCCCTGCTGAACCCACCAATGGCATGTGTACATGTTTTCTTGGAACGGTAAAGGTTATTTTGAAGGGCGACTTGTTCCCGTGTCTTTCTGAATTTTTGTTCCTAGAATCCTCATATGTGCAGCCACCGTATAGGGATATACAACATTAAACGCTTGAAGTACAGTTTGCAACTGGCTCACAAAGGCTTATTGCTCAGATGCATTCAAACGAAACACAACACATGAAATCAACTGACAAATTGCATGGTCCCTAAGTCCCGTGCTGCTGTCCCCTACACACTCATCGCTATGGAGCCTCACGGATCCTCCCGAGGTGTATAGCCAATAGCCGCAGTCACCAATCATAACCAATTATATTCTGGTAGCATCAGATACTTAAGGCCCTACACAGTAGAGTGCCGATGCTTAGATACCAGAATCCAGTATTAGGTTTAGATGCCAGAGCATAGTCTCACACATATTCTGCCAGAGAGCAACCCATCTAGTAGATTGTACAGTTGAGCAATAAACTATTAAACTGAACATAACTCTTGCTTATGACTGGAACAGATTGCAAGATCCACTGAGAGATCATGGGTACATAGAGGTTCATCTGCTGAAGCAGTAACCAGTCTCAGCCGTACCTGAGACCCTTACCGCCGCTCTACATATCGGACCATTGGAACCTCCCAAAATATTCAAGTTGAAGGCTTGCTTCTTCTACGCTGACTTGCCCAGGTCTCATCTCATGCTTCGTACCTGAAAAGCCATCAAAGTGGACCGTTCAATCAAGGTTTTCATTTTCAACACAGATCTGGCATTTCTGGATTTTAAAAAGTTTCAGCAAAAAAATAAGTTGTCCCCAGTAGGAATTCAATTCATAACAGCAGCCATCTAATGTAGATCTAACTCTGCCAACCTATCAGATTGTCGAACAGTTATAAAATTATGCTCTATTAGATCTAGAAATAATCCAAAAAGTGAAATGGAGCATGAAACAAAGTTCAGTTTAATTATTTTCAATTCAACACATGTCTGGGTGGCAGTGTGGAATAGACATCTGACTTATCTTATTATTGTGGGTTCGATTTGCGTTCTTAACGAAAACCTCGAATGGCTCACTGGCTGTTGTTTGGATGAAGACAATTGCATGGTACAGGATTTGGACTTCTGCTAGTCTTTAAAAACGTTTCACATTGAGATGTTCAAATCCTACTTTATGAAATTTCGTATAAAGTGGCAAACGTGTCTTTCATTCAGTGTTAAACGATTTCTGGAAAATCAATATCAATTATTTTCTCTACTTCTTGGTTTTAGATTAATGCTAAATAGCTAGATCTGTCAAAAAGAAAGGCAAGGAACATATTTCTAAACCGAAAACGTGGTATATTTTGTGGCACCTATAATGCGACAAATATTATTCAATATTCAGGTGGAAAAAAATAGAAACTAGTTGGGAATTTGGAATACTTTTATATAGACGTGTTCTTTCTCTTTTGCAACATTTAATCATGTTGTCGGTAAGTGTACTTGAAAAGAGATACTCTTTGCTGTTTCTTGTGTTAAATCCTTCCTTTTAAATGGTTCAATTTTTAAATCCAACACAGACTAAAATGTAATTAAGAATTATTTAGATCATCTATGGATCAAAAATAAAAATGAAAATTAGATGTTGTGCAAATCCATTAGATTATCAGGGATGTGATGCACCCACTCTGACTGGGTGGATTTTTTTGTTTCAAATTTGCACAAAAATGCTCTGTTCACAGGACACCCCCCCAGGAAATAGGGAAATTAAAAATTGGTCTGTCCCAATAATGAGACTTTGGGTTTTTAGCAGATTTATACTCAGCATTCAAAGTTGGTCTGTCCCGGACACCCCCCCTCCCAAAACCATTGGTAATTCACCAGATTTTCACTCCTTTGGAAGTCTGGTGAGAGGAGCATGTTGCGGAGACTAATCTTTGACTGTATATGGTCAATATTCTTGTTTTACACGTTGATATTTTACCCAGATACAGCAGGACTCACCAAGCCACAGGCGGTAGGCCAATTGTGGTCACACTGGAGGACTTTCTTTTTTACTTTTACTTTCAAAAATAGTGTATTATCAGAGAAACTTATTGTTGTATTATCAACATATTGCATTTCAATTTAATTGGTGCAACAATAATCAATGGATTTATCCGGAAACATTTAATATTATCCCCACTGTGTATCACCCGAAAAGAGATGAAATTTGCCAAAAACACACCGTACCTTTCCTGCTCGGATACATAAAACATTCTCCATTTTTACTGAACTATATATTTGTAAAGAAAAGTTAAATTACCTGACAAATTGTTCTTAAGACTTATTACCAGATGATCAAACTCTTTACTGCATTTCGTAGGTTTTCTTACATGTTGATAAATTCTTCCTTGACTCCATGGTCTTACAATGCATTTTAAGATGAAGCTATCAACAAAAGAAGTGGGTCCTGAAATATGATTCCCATGACGCTTCTGCCTGAAATAAAGACACAGCAAAAACATGGAAACATTTGGGTCAAAATACGGGAAGGCTTATCCGTTCCACTTCAAATAAAAAGATCGCCTATTACCAAAAGTCCTATATTTTAGCCTCGTAACAGCAACTGAGAAAAAGTACTTGCAAAAGTGTAAGTGACCAGTTTACTCAGAAACTTGAAATGATCAAATAGAGTTGAAATACATTGGCATTGGAAATGATTGCTCCTGGTTAGTTAACTTTCCAGTTTTTTTTTCCTGAATTCATTTGTCAGTCGGAGAACTAGATTCTTTTTTAAAAAAGGGCATGGCAGGTATTCGTTTTGCACTCAGTAAAACCTAGAAAACATCTAAATTCGAGTTCTTCTAATTTGGTAATCAGGCGCACGGATTTGGAATTTCCAACTTTGTATAAATTGGTATTGTCAATTTCTAACAACACTCCCTAAAAAAGTTGACAATATTGGTGTCGTTGTATTGTGGAAACATTAAAAAGGTTTTTTTAAAATAATTTCTGACAGGTAGACTTACCACAGGAATGTAATTGGTGCTGATGTTTCAGCCTACAGTGATGGTTTTTTTGCTGGCTCATTTAGAGTCAGCTTAGTGTTTGAAAGATGGATCCATAGTATTTGGGGAATATGCCTTGGCACTTTATGATGAGTAGGCCCAAAACTGCAGTCATGGGTGGTAATTTGATTATATAGAATGTTATCATGACGTCATAATGATGTTATGACTGAAGTGCCTGAACATTGCCTCTGTAGCATTTTGGAGAATGAATTCATAAAAACTTGTCTAATTACTTAAATTTGATGAGTTTTTTTCCTAAAAAAGAGAAACTCAAATCTGAGTAAATTTTTATGATACGTTAAAAGATATCTACCGATTGATATCGGCTTCTTTGTGAACACGCATTAGTGTTTTTTTGATTTTGGTTTTGGATCTTGCTAAATTAGATGAATTAGACTAATTCATCTAATTGCACATGGACAGTGGAAATGACTATCCATGGATAGGTGAAATGTTCATTTGCACTAATCATAGATCAGTTCACTATTCATGTATAGTTACACTATGATTTTGTATGATTACATGGATAGTGCAAAATTAATGAGCACTCCACTTGGTTAGTGAAAAATGAATTTATACTATCCACAAATAGTTGAATATACTATGTGTGAATAAATTATTATTCACAGATAGTGGATTCCACTATCCATGTAGCATTTGCCTATTTAAACTAATTAGATGAATTCACCCAATTTCAAAATCAAAATCGAAAAAACACGATTAATTGGCGCCTTCCACTGAAAATTGTTATTTCCAGACAAAAGATAAACAGATAAGTAGCATTGAATGTTATGTCAGAACTCCTCACTCATTCAATGACCCTTTTAGACAGGCCTTCTCGACATACCAGACGTAGTTGACATCTTCCAAGCTTAGGGACAACGGTTCCGGGATATCATGTTGCAGTAGTCATCAAAGCACCCTTCCATTTACCATTTAATGAAGTGTGCAAAGACGTCTGCATTTAGCTGTCAGTTATTGACCAGATGGAAAACAAGAGCCAATCATGTGGAAAAGTGGCCGTTTCACGTTTGACAAAAAAGCAGCTGTCTCAGCGCCAAAAAAGTCAAGCCATTGTTGTTGCTGTCAAACTTAATTTTCAATGCTTCACAACCTCATATTTGTTTCAAGATCAAAGTCGGTCGAACGCATTCAGAAGGATTCCTATGCCAACAACTTGGATCAATAAGCCTTAAGTCATTTGTGCTGATTGACAGTTCATTCTGTAGCTTGATACTAAGTTTTGGTGTTAATCTGAAGCTTTGCATTGAAACGTAGAAGTAGTTTTTTCCTGGATGATGTTACTTAATGTAGAATACGGGCATTTCGGATGCAAGACAAGAAACAATGTTATTTGTGTCCATGACGATAAACCCTTTATCATAAAACTATAGTTTTCATCAAAATGGAATGCTGTGAATGGCAATGCAGCAGACTGGTCGGATAGCTTAAGACTGTAAAAACATTGCAGTTTTGGTTTTGATGTCAATATTTATTCCTTTCAGTGACAGTGAAAAAGGCATTTTTCAATTCCACTAAATTTATTCTGTGTCTGCATAGATTCTTGAATGATTCTCGGGGGTGAGTAAATTTAGACAGACAACAAACTGTGTCAAATAAAGAAAGCAATGGACATTGCAATTATGTGAGAGAATCCACTGTGATCTATTGGTGAGCTGACCGGTCCTGCTATAGATTTATTTGCAAATCCAACTAAAGCAACTTGTAATGAAAGCTTAAAGAAGCTTTACAGATAATTTTTTAAAATAAAAGTTACCTGGTCCATTTTCACTCCTGAGCGTTGGTTCCCTTACCACACACTAAAAAGCTATTTTTAAAAAAGTCGAGTCAATATTGGATTTCAACCTTTGAATGTCCCCCTACAATGTTCAACAAATTAATTTGAGCTAAAATCTGGTGGGCTGATTTGTCATTGATTTCTTTCGATTGTACATAAAATGTTTTGGTCATTACACCCATGTTATCCCAAATTAGTTTGTTGACCCTTGAAGGCTGAAGTTCCACATTGACTTCACTAGTCTGAAATGCTTAAGATCAGAGGTGATTACTTTTTTCACACCACTCTTGACTCTTGAATAGTTTGGAAAAAATGATTATTTTAAGTTGGTAATTTCCAGAAACAAAATTATTTAAATGTGATAATTCTGTCTTTTTCGATAGTTTTGTCACTTGATCTAGTCTATGTTGTTTTTTTCGGACCATTCACGCAGTTTCCTAATTTTGATTACACATTGAATGGTTGTCTTGTAATTATTTTTCACGTTAAACTAAAAATTGAATAAATAATGAAAACGGTGACTTGTTTCATGCTAATTTACACTACTCTGTCAATATCTCTGATTAAAATTGAGTTGGTATCAAATGATTTCATCTCATGCTAGGGCTTCCTATCTCTTGCCAATGATGGCAATATTGACATTTGAGTACAATTACGTAAATTTCGATTTTAAACTAAGTTAACTAAAGAAGTGGTTTGGAGTTAAGGGAGGAATGTTGGTGTGTCTTAGTAATGACCTTCTTTGTCTTCACCTAATTTCGGCGGATTATTGATGACATCACTCTTTAATTCCTCTCTCGAACAGCAGAAGTGATGAATGTGTGTCTGCCTAGTGCTCACTATATATAATTCTTCATGTTTTAATTTCATTAAGAAACTGGTGAGTAGTTGAGTTGAACATCACAACGTTCACAACACTGTTTATCGCTTGGACAACAATTCGGAAATTTTGAGTTTCAGATCTAGGATCGTATTGCCGTATTTCACGACCAGGAATAAAATGTGTTTTATCTCGCTGACCTTCAGATAAACAAGTCATTTCACAGCAGGTTTGATTTGAAATTTAATAAATATACAGAAAAACCAACAGTATGCCTGTTCCATGTGATATAATGAAAAAGTTTCATTGTTAACCAATTTTCTTTTTCCTTAACAATTTTATTGTTTAACAATAGGATTTTTTTTTCGGAGACAAGGAACGGTTCTGACGGTGTCATATTCTATGCAAACCTAGATCAAGACCATCGAAAGGACTTTTCTCTCGGTTGAGTTTTCTTCAGGGACTAATGAAGACTGAGACTACGATATGCAGAGCAATTGCCAACTCTAGAATGCTTGTTGTTATTGCTTGATATCCCTTCATGTGATCTGTGTAATGGTGATGAATATGGTGCTAATAATTGTATCTACTTGGTAAAGGTGTTCATGGAGATGAGCTTAAAGTGTGTACAGTGTCCAATTTGAATTCTATAAAGCAGCAAATACAATTTTCAAATGGAAAGTGTCGTTCGTGTGCAGCGAATTCCCAGATTTCGTTTGCAGGATAAGATCGTGTCCTGTCGACTCAATATTTTGCATCTGGCCTATTTTTCACGTGTATCACGTATGTATATATCCCCACCACCATGTTTTCCTTTCATTGAGGCAAGGTAAAATGTCATAATTTGTGTGGGGGCAGTTCTCGTGTAAGAAACTACAAATAAGATGAACGAGTCCCCATGACCATTTCTTGCATTTTAGGGTACCAATATTTCACATGCAATCCCCATTTGTTGCATGGAAGTAATTTGTCATTTGCTACCAAAACCTCATTCAGGTAGGGTCAAATAAATAAAATGTTTTGCATTTCTCATGCGAGATCACCACCATCTCACATTTCACATGCTGCCAATCTTTGTTTGACCCAATTTCTGTAATATTGGAAGCAAAGAAATCTGTAATTTGCCATCTGGACTTCATTGAGATGAATCTCTTGCATTATGCGTCAGGGTATTTCTCACACGAGACAGTTTGCACCACCATCAAATCAAATGGCACCAATCCTTACTTAGCATATGACCCATTTCTTGCGTACATGTGCTCATAAAAATAGGCATTTCCCAAAAATGGTCATCTGTCATTTTGTCACAAAAGAGAGCCAACATCTCTAGCATTTCACATGACAGTAATGTATGCTCCGCAATGTTCGTGTGTATGCAAGTCAAAAAGTCGGCACCACCATCTTTTCGTTTTACAAAGTTCCCTTTATATAAATTGTACAACATTACTAAACCTTTGAGGAGACACTGCGGACCACCGGTTATTCCTTTTCAACAAATTTGATATAAAATGAAAGGCTTGGCAACATTTTTTGTTTGAATAAGTAAAGTTGCAGTAAACAGAGATAATCCAGGCTTGATAATGTTACTCAGGCACCATCTAGCATTATGTGTTGAAATAACCAATATGAATATGTAGACATTCCAGGTTCTGACAAATATTTGAAACAATCTCTGAGTCATGTGGCTTTGCAATCTCAAATATCATGTGTTGAGAAAGCAAAGAGTACATTCATAAATCCTCAAAATATTTCACTTGTTAAATAATGACCATAGGAGAATTGCTCTCCGACCATGAACCATCAACCACGTCTCGAAGGCAGATTAAAATTTGTTATCACGAAAGGCTTCCGTAAAATGTTCTTGTGAATCCATTTATTACGTAATAAAATAGACATTTACAGTAATCAAATCAAAGATGAAATGGATTCACAAAACATATTCCGGTCATAACAACCTGTAACAGATACAGAACGAACCTAATTTAATGGTTACGTTGTTCTTTTTCTCTCGATAGTGCATGGTTTTGTGTCAGTTCCTTTCATCTAATACTTGATTTAGTCTTGATTTGCTCAAGATTTTACAGGCAGACTAATTTGAAATTAATCTGTTGCCCCTGTTAAATACATTAAACTCCATAAGAAGACACTTGCATAGAGAAAGCATAGTTCCACCGCGGGAAATAAATTCAATGCTGATGGATTACGGCCAACATAAAGTGTCGTATTCAAATCTAGAACCCTCCCAAATGATAAAATGATAAATATCCGGTTGCACAAACTCAAAGTATCAAGAAAGAATTAATATTAGTGTTGAAACTTTGTCTTAAATATTCATTTTATGGCATAGAAAACTTTAAAAGAAATGACATTTTGTAAAAAGTCCCTCCTCCATTGCTGCAGTTTTTAAAATTTTGAACTGTGCCTGTGGACACGAATTAACTAATCATTGCTAAATCAGTGTCATTTCCGATCTAAAGATTTAAATTTTAAATGCATGTGCCAGAAACTGTTTTTTTTTCATTTGGAACAAATTTCGCCCATTTATTGCAAAGTAAAATAATTTTATCAGGTTTTAATGATCTACATCGATATTTTGTTCTTTTCATTTCAGATGTTCTGCGGGTGTGAATGTTCGGCTTGCGTTTGCGTTTCAGGTAGCGTTTGAGTTATGTGAATGTGACGATTGACAAATTGTCACTTTTATCAAAGACAATAACATTTACAAAATGTCAGAAAAGTGATGATTTAGCCATTGTCAATATTGACATTCTTAGCACGACAAGTGAAGTGATGATTTGTCATTCGTCACATTCTCATAACTAAACGCCACCTCAAACGCAAACACAAACTCAACAAGAAAATATCCACTTCTGCGGATAGGTTTTAATCATTGACAAGTTTCTTATGGCGGTGAACTTCATGTCCCAGAAACTTAAAGCTAACAAATAACGAGATGACAACGTGAGAGGGACCCTGATTTTAACCATACCTGAATCACTAACGCTATTTCAGAAGCCAGTCCAATTAAACAGCAAATATGCTGACAAAGTTTTAAGCACCTGTTTTGCCTGATTTGCCTATTTACATTGAAAAAGTCAAATGAGGGAAAAACTGATTGAATTAGATGGTAACAATAGCAACAACACGTTCGGCAAAAGTTGTAATGAGGGATTTATAACGGCCAAACTAACGCATGTCTCACAAACCTAATGTAGTCTTCATTCTTAGGTTTAAAAGATACATTTCAAATTTACCACCATCACAGTCTGTTTCACTAAACTCACAGCGACCTTAAATTTACTCCAACCGAATTTGGTTAAATGCAGCACCATATGCTGATTGCTCATCTTCACGATCTTCTAATGCGATAAATTCGTCCTTACATTATTCATCCCTGACAAATATCCAATTACTGGCCGAGTCTTAGGTATAGCAATTTTCAGTCTCACAATTGATTGTGATACTAACCTGATAAGTGACCGATGCTGCCCCATGATTCATAAATGATGTTAGAACTTGTATTGACGAATTTAATGATATTTTGCTTGGTCCTTCGAGGAACGGTATTCCAATTTTTGGCACCGTTTGGCCTGTGTAGACACAGAGGATACAGAACACAACAATATTTGGGGCACTCGTTCAACGTCCTGAAGGAACATCAGACGAATCTGGTAACCTGAAGGATTCACAAGTTTCTGACTGAAGTTTTACAGTGAGCTGATAAATATTTTGGGTGCAACGTAGATGAAAAAATTATTGACAAAAATCATTAATACCAGACTGGTATTCTGAAACATCTCCTCAGTAACACAAATAATAGTGTACCATTAAATTTTCACTAAATATTATACTTTTTCTTAAATACTTCAAAATAAAAAACGATAATCTCATGGATGCACATTGTATAATCTCGTGAAACCATCGCAAATGTCAGAATTGTTTGTGTGTATATATAAAGGCTGTGTTCACACTAAGTGTCAACGTCAGCGTTGACACTTTGGAAGGGAGACATTGATTTCAATTGAAGGTTCAGACAGAGTGAGACTGACGCTGACACTTGTAAATGGCTCCCAGACCCATTCTAAGCGTCAACACTACCGCTGAGCTCGGTGTGAATAGACCTTAAGACAGTTAATTTCACTAGGTCACTAAAGTTAACACGATTTAAGCTGCATTATTCTGGTTGTATAATTCCTTCATCTCGTCAAATTACCTTTTGCCATTGGAACATATCAAATTACTAATCGACGGTGCAGCGTCAGCTTGTAAATCCCTTTGGGTATTCGCGCGAAGTCCCAATTAGGATGTGAACCAATGCTTGTTAGTAAACCGGACCGTTTGTGAACATGAAACTCTATCTTTCAATATATTGACGATTGTGATTATTGACCATTAGGCATTATCCCATTAATAGTTGCAAAACATTGTCTCTTTAAAAATTGCGATAAATTGGAAAAGGGTATCTTTATTTTGGATAAAATGTTTCTGAAAAAACTTGGTTTGAATCCAAATATGAGATAATAATGACAATTAGCTACATATTCGTCAGCTCAAAACAGCTTCAAATTCTGGATTTCTTTTGAATTTTTTTTCCTGTTTATTTCTATTTTGCCTGCAGCAACAAAGGTTTGCACAAAGCAAATCCACGGAACATTAATATTTTAAAGACTTTAATTGTCACACACAAGCATGATATTAGGGCAAAATCAATCAACTTCGTAGTTGAATCGGCCATGATTTCTCTAAATTGAATCATTTATCTGATAAAAGAAAATCGTAAACATCATGCGTTGAACCTTTTTATCACAACATGTTACTGTCGATCGTACATCATGATGAGAAAGGTAAAGGCTGATACGTTTTTGATATGAGATACAGTGTGGTTCGGGTGATCAGGGACACCACCTAAGGTCGTGACAGTTGGCCTGACTATTGTGGGGGAAAAAAGGAGCGTGCCCAGGAAATTGCATTTCGGAGGCGCGAAGCACATGTCCTGAGCCCCAGTGCTCACTGACCGTAAATTTCAGATTGCGCAGATCTCATGACAAAATTTCAGTACAAGTTATCTCCAAAGTTTAAAAATATAACTTTGAATATTAATTCACATCATACATCATGGACACTTTATTTTTGTGGAGAGTACCGTGTTTCACCGGAAGAAATTTGAAAGGAGGCTCTTTCAGAGGATATGACTCACCAACATAATCCCGAAAATCTTCTAATGTTTGTTCTCTTGATAGAATGTTGAGTTTCTTCTTCATATGGAAAATTAAATCCATGTGATAAAGTTTGTAATCTTCAAATGTCGAGACAGGACACGCCCTGTATTCATAACTAAATGACAAGCCGCGTTATCTGTCTCGGAGCACAGGTTTGAGCTTCAGTTGGCACTGTTCATGTCAGGGGCTTATTGCATTCAGACACAACCTTAATTCATCAGATCTTTTTTTTTTAAAAATAAAACGATGCAAAGAAACTTCGCAGTGGTGGAACTACGTCTGCAAAGTAAAGCGTTTTAATGAGAATTTTTTTCACAGTTGCAATAACACACTCTTATTTTAAAGGTATAATTCTATCACCTCCAATTACCCAAGAACTTAAAGTTTCGGAGAAATATCCATTGGAGGAAGAAATTTCAAGAAGAAAGCCCAATCAGATAGGCAGGCATGTACAGAATGAAATTTCAATTATGCACAACCTTGTTAATAATGAATAGCGAGGGGCAAACACGATTATTATGTGGACTAAGTTGAATCCTTACTTGCATGATTACCAATTACATAACTTATCCATTTCGTTGTTTCCGGCCTTTGAGACTTTGTGATGAACATCCTTTGTTATGTGGCGGGTGACAAATTGTGGAATAAATAGAATTATACAAATACCTTGATTAACAAGAGCAATCAACCCCTTTTAACATTTACAACGGCAAATTATGCAATATTCTTATTAGAAATTCCTATCTAGCTTTCCATGACTTCATCCACGACACAATTAGTACAGTACCTATCATACACAATTCAATAACACGAGAAAGATAAAGCAATGAATGTTTCGAGCAGAGGAGTGCATAATTCATATTCAGTGCACATTCATGCCAAAACCACTACAAAACCATCTGGATTTTCTCTGGTATTATCTAAGTGCACATGAAAGGATTGGTACGCTATTAATTACAGAAATGGTAAAGTGGTTGTGAATGGTGAGGTCTCAGTGACAGCTCAAACACAGGGAGTACCCTCCCTGGCTTACTGACCAGTATGGTGTACTGCCAAGCGGAATATGTATCGCTCACTAAAACCTAATTTTCATTAATTTCTTGGAGAACCGAAAGAGGCTAAACATATCTTATTTTTAACCAATCAGCGAAAGGACGACATCAAAATCCTTTCATGAACCCATGCACAGTCCTAAAGTACTGTGCGAGCCGTCGACTACACATTCTAGGTGAAGAGCCCCACGGGATCCAACCAGATGGGTAGCCAATGGCTATAGTTGTTAGTCGGAGCCAATCAAGGCAAGGTACCTTGAGTACTTAAGCTGATGCATGCAAGGCATCAGTGTCTTTGAACCAGGTTATCGCACCATTCATTGTACCAGGCTT
>JBCAUG010634237.1:0-14031 GCA_038406175.1 Haplosyllis leylae | reverse complement strand
TTAAAGCAATGGTCATTCATTCGCAAAAATAATCACTTGCGACAATGAATAGACGATTGCCTTAAAAGTCTTTAATTAAAAATAATGTTCTCAAGACAGATCCCTTAGGCATTATTTTAAAATAACATTTCCGAGATACATCCCTTACATGTAAGGTTTCCAAGATAGATCCCTTAAATGTTTCTTTTATTAAAAATTCATTCTGAGACATATCCTGTAAGTGTTTTCTTTAAAAAATATGTAAAGGTTTTGGCTCTGACATGTTAATAACATTTAATGTACTCACATCTGACAGATCTAAAGTTACACAGAACAAAATAAATTTCATCAAAAATTGCCCCCTGTGTGGTTTGAACCCACAACCTCCAGATCATCACTCTAATGCTCTGCCAACTGAGCTAAGCCACTATTTGGTTGTCTGTGTGAATCATCAAGGCTTTATAAAGTCATGCTCTATTGATTCTAGAAATGAACAAAGTCCAACATGTGAAGTGGTTGGTGCATGAAGCAAAGCTCACTTCAGAAATCTCCTGCCCAACAGATTCCTATCTAGCTCAGTGGCAGAGTATTAGAGTGATGATCAGAATGTCATGGGTTCGAACCCCACTGGGGACAATTTTCATGAAATTCATTATGTTCTGTGTAACTTTAAATCTGTCAGATGATCTGACAGAAATGCGTCAGATTTCCTTGTCGTGAAAAACCTGAATAAGTCATACCTTGCAGACAACCTGGCAGACTTGTGTGATTTTCTTATATCCTGTGAGAAGGATGCTGAAGCTGAACATGGGAATGAAATTATGAAACAAATGGATGAATTACATTACGTATATCTGCTTTGGGATATTATTGAAGGTGAGGGATTTTAGATTTAATAGAACATTTGTTTGAAAGTTGCCATGCTAGTAAAGTAGTGCAAAGGAATAAAAGCAAAATGAAATATTGAAAAAGGACTTTTCAGCTGCAACCGATACATCGAGATATACCTTATTGTGGCTGTTTATTTACATAACAAGAAATCCTGAGTGCCAGAGCAAAATACAAGAAGAAATTGATCGTGTGATTGGTATGTTTCAGTATCCTAGTAAACTGTTCAGTAAGGGCTTCTGCAATAGCCATTTCCGGTCAAGAATGTTTCATTTAACCGATTGATAGACCTATCAATGCCTTTAGCTAGTAAGGGACCAACATATTCCAATAAATTACCTGTCAAGGTTTTTCTGGCAGTTAAATTCGTTGAACATTCAATTTTAAATTCAACTCAGGTTTGCTTTCAATCGGGTTTTACATGATAAGCAAATCTGACAGATCTGTGAGATCTGACAGAAATAAAATGCAATTTTTGAGAATAACTACAATTTAGAATATCAATGTAAAGAGTATTTAACATTTCCAATACTTGCTAGATTGTGGGTGTATTGTCAAATAATTGACACAAAAGAGGAAGGATTAGAAACCACTTGAAGATCTGTCAGATTTGCCAGATCTGACAGAATTGCTTATCGTGAAAAACTGGAATAAGTAGCACTCGGTTGGTCGGTCTGTCGGGCATGCAAGTAGGCTGTGGAAAACCCTTTTCAGTTGATGGTAACAAAGAGGTAACAAATCACATGATCTTCAAAACCCAATCCTTTGATTTAATATGTTTGCTTACCTTTTTTATCTCAGGTAGTCGACTACTGACCATCACAGATAAGTCAAAGCTACATTACACAAATGCTGTTTTGCATGAGGTAATGCGAATCAGAACGATTGTACCCTTTGCCATCCCTCACAAAACAACCTGTGATACAACAGTTGGTAAGAAATGGTTGACACAAATGCCATTGACTAGCAAAAGTCACACCACGAAAGCGAGAGACTGTTCATTACTGGCAATGATCAATAATAGCATTGCATTGTCCGTGGAGGTGATTGGACAACTGAATTAGCGATCATTGCAACTAGTGAATTGCAATCAAATTCCAGCCCATTATCTTAATCGTAATAGGATATTTTCTTGGTAGTGTCATGACTATAATATTAATAGACTTCAATGCATTTTCGGCGACACATTAATTTGTCATGATTCGAAACTACACATGAAAGTACGAGACGCTACACCTTTGTCTTTAGGTCAGTACACTATCCCCAAAGGGACACAGGTGTGGCCGAACTTTGACGCCTTGCACCATAACGAAGCTAACTGGAATAACCCGGAGAAATTCGATCCATCTCGGTTCCTGGACGAGGATGGTAAATTCACTGGAATCCCACCGAGCTTCAAACCGTTTGGAACAGGAAGAAGGGTGTGCGTAGGAGAATCGTTGGCGAAAACAGAGCTATTGGTAATTCTTGTTCACAATCTATCCTTTTGATAGGAAGTATTTCCCAAGGTGACTAAACTACTAGGTTAATGTCAGATGTACATGTTCACACGGGATGGTTTCAATCTATTGGTACTGTTGTGGGATCACTGATTCCCCTGTTATGGGCTTCCAGTGATGTCTGTCCTTTGCTGCTTTGCTGCTTGAGCATGATGAACTCTCAGATTTACATCTCAGTGCAAAACCTGCTGACCTCTTGGTGGCCAGCATGGCAGTTTATCTCCTTACCTACTTACTTTTCTAGCAGAGGTGGGACTCGAACCCATGTACAAAGTGCATTAAACTTTAAAGATCTAATCTGTACTTCCCCTGGCCTTATTTAATTCTCAGGATATCGGCTTCTATCCGGCAGGGGGTATATTTTATGGCAAAATGTTGAACAACTCAATAAAACAATGAATCACTGACAAATCTCTGGCTAAATCCTAATCTTTTTTCAACGGATGAAACAAAAATTAACATAAATTCTAAAAAGACAAACTTGGAATGTGCGGGACGGTAATGTTTTCAGTTTATTTGTCTGTCCACGGATGGGAGGTACCGGACAGGACCAGGGGGTATCCTCCTTCCCTTGCCTTCCCTTCACTCCTCCAGACAGGACCAGTTGGTATCCTTCACTACGGTGCGGGTGGTCCAACACTTAAGGCCTGTTCATACCGAACGACTCACGTAACATTGACGGGCGGCACCTTTGATCTGTTGACAGGCACTGTGACGGGCAGAATAGGTTGCAGATCCATTTTTCCCATTTACACCACACTTGTCGCAGATTCTATTGTATTTTCCGTGAATTATTTTTCACGAATACACTGCTTGGCTTGGTCATTGCCTCACCTTTTGTTCATTACAATGAAGAGCTATCCATTGATGGTGTGCAATGAAGCAAATCTCGACCTGTTCTCTCAAACAGAGGATTGTAGTCAACACAATGAGTTGACAGTTGTGTCCTTTCCCCTTGGCCCATAAATTCCTCATAAATTACCTGATATTTCTCTGGAAAGCACTTCAAATACTTCCAAATGTGGTAAATATCCATGATATAATTTTGTTGATTACACAAGTAATCCAGAATTAATGTGTAAAATATCCTAAGTAGCTCCATATCCACACATACACTTGTTCTCCATTGAGTTACCAACTCTGAAATGACAAGTTGGGCTATGGGGCAAGGACACAACTGTCAACTCATTGTGTTGACTACAATCTGTTTGAGGGAACAGGTCGAGATTTGCTTCATTGCACACCATCAATGGATAGTTCTTCTGTGTAATGAACAAAAAGTGACAATCAGAGTGTGGTGTGAATCAGTTAATCAATGCTTTTGAGTGGACTCACCAGGGCTCGTGAATTATTTGCCACGAATCCACTCAAAAGCATTGATTATCCAATACCAGCATAACGGGATCCGTAACAGGGTCACTCTATGTGAACATGCCTAATGGTCACGTAGGAAGACTCTTTGTGTTTTCATGCGTATGTGTTTTACAGATCCTGACAGCGATGTTTTTCCAGAAGTTCTCCGTCTCATCACCTGATGATACCTTGATAAGCGACGACTTCCTTCCGGAAACTCTCTTCATCATGCCCAAACCATGTAAAATGATCTTCAAATGTAGATAAATAAAATTTATGGCATAACCTTTTGAGTTCAAAACTTTATCATATTATTTCAACACCTTTATAATTTTGCGTAAATATTATAAGTTATTGACCGACATTGCGGGCAAGAATCTGTTTTTTTTAGCCCGAGGATGGAGTCAAATAGTTATTGCCCGAGGGTAATAATTATTTGACTCCATGAGAGGGCTAAAAAGACAGATTCTTGCCCAATAATGGAGGTTAATAATGATTTTATCCTGTGACATTGAGAAATATTTCAAATGTACCTAGATCTACACCTCCATCTTGCTCTCCTTGCTTGCTATGTTGTTTGTTTACATTCAAAAAGCGTGGGAAAATGAAGGCCGCTCATTGGCTGAGATGCACATGGTATAGGCTGTGATGTGACTTCCCTGGTCATGTGACCAAAAAGAAGGCCGCTCATTGGCTCTGCATAATCGCATTTCCCAGTACAGGGGGGTCCAAGTAATGAGCAATGCCTAGGCATTCCAAATGTAAACAAACCACAGCGAGCAAGGGGAGCAAGACGGCTGGCAATAATTATTTTAGTTATGGCCCGCCCGTGATTTAGCAATGCATTCCAATGCATTTGGGTGGGCCTGTTGGGTGGGCAATAACCTTTTTTTAGCCCGCTGTGTTATAATGGAAGAGATAGGGGCTTGCGCCCCGGTCATAGGATAAGAGCTTTTATCCGTGAAATCCATTAAATCCATATTGTTCAGTGTTGTAACTGTCATAATTTTTGTGGAATAAACTTCTCAAAATATTTTTAACGCAATGAAATATGTTCTTCATACTTCTGGTTTATGAAGAATTCACTTTAGCTTGCTGGTAACTAAATGAAATTTTCTATCTCGTTGTTTGTCTTGTAGAATTCGTGCGGAATAATTAGTTTACACTGTAAAAATAATTCTAGACCTTACCATTGCATCTCAAATTGAAATTGGCAAATGTACTTCCTGCATCACTAGCTTTTTGAGGGTTGCGAAAATATTAGTTTTATCAGTGGTAGAGTGTCATCTTGTGTTAAATTTTCTGGCTGGACCCCACAGAAATGTTTCATTTCCAGACACACCCTTTTTGTATGACCAAATATAGTCTTGCGTGGAGCTCTCCAGTCCTTGTTTATCCCTACAGTGCACTATGCTCCCGTGTAGGTGAAATGGATTGTAAAGCTAGTAATGGATTGAAAATTATTATTCTGAAATGCAAGACAGAACCAACTTAAAATAGATAAAGGAGAAGTTTTGTCGCTTTTCAGGTTGCTGTACTCACTTAACTGAATGAAATAAATTATTGTGCAAATAGTCGACAATGACAATAAGAATAACTGAGTGAAGTTTGACAAAGATTCACCATTCTGATGGATTTTTTTGGTGTTTGAATATGTTTGGTCTCCAGGCCAAAGAAATCAATGGCTTTACTCAACATTGGAGTACTGAAATTTCATTACACTCTGTTTTAATTGTTAAACTTGTAATTTTGCAGATAAAAAATTAAAAGAAATTAACTTCTTTTCAATTGCAATTTACATAATACTTATATTAGTTTTGTCGCTTTTAAAATGTATATTTACAAATGGCTACATCTCTGTAAGCATTGCGTGCAGCACGTCAACTCAAGCATTGAAACGATGTCGTTTAGTACGCTTCAGAAGAGAAAACATTTGGAGATCTGGGTGACGGACTACAGTACCAGAAATTTCTTGAGAGTGAGATACTAGTTGGGAGTAGTTTCGTTATCTGGTCCCTTTTCAGTCTTGATTTGGATGTGTAACAGAAACGTAAAGGAAAGTTTCTCAGAAAACACGCAGTCAACGACTCAAAGGGAAAAGTAGTGAACTTGGAAAGCAAGGTTTCCGTTCATTGCACAACGTTTCGTGGACCTGCTACCACAACGAGGACACCTGCTTCCATACTGACTTATAATGAAGTTAACTAAACTTCCCTAAAACCATTGCTTCGATTGGTGCAATTAAAACATCATTCATGGTACGATGAAATATTTACACATACGACGCGTGAATTGTATCCTTAGATATTAAAGGAATAGTTCATCAATGACTTTGTAAAGGTATGTACTCAGCTGGAAAAAGTAATGTGATTTTGGTTTATCATTTCTTTTTGGGAAGGCCAGAGAGGAAAAACTAGGCTATCTGAATCAATAACCAGCGTTATGTGCACTGGAGCATTAAACTGAAAGTACAAACTTCATCATGAGCATCAGAACGTGCTGTGACTTTTTTCTGGGATTTTGCTCCCTATTTTTCATATCTTTTGACTTTATCAGTCTCTCGTGTATGTTCATGAAAAGGGGTGCTGAAAATTACTATGAAACGACATGCCATATTCAAAACATCAGCAATACTATGACAAGGAACTGTTCGTATACGTGGCAAGACGGCTATCCCTGTCTGAAGACCTTAGTCACGTACAAACATCACAATGGCTCCACAATGGAAGGACACTTGTTCAGATCTGTCAGTGATGCTACCCACAGCAATTACGAATGTAGCGTACACGGCTGTGAAAATGCGAACTCCGTTAGCGATACGGATTCTGTTCTGAAGTTTGGAAAACATATGCGTGAACTCACGAAACAAATCGACTGTTTTTATGAAGCCAACCAAACACAATTCGTTTATCTAAATGAAACAAATTCAGCGCATTGCACCATGGCTTTTCCAGTAGGTATTGTGGACATACTAATTTCAGTAGCATTATCCTGTTTTGGCATATACTACGACACACAGTCCATCCTTGTCGTGTTTGCTCAACTGAAATGCCTTATTATTATTATACTGGTAATTTTTGCTTCATTTTCTATGGTCACCATATGGATAATTTACCATTTCCCTGAGGTTTTCCTGGTTTGTAGCTGTATATTTGCTGTACTGTGCCTGTTCCTAGCTAAAAACAAAGTTCGTACCAGCTTCATGTGTTTAGCAACAACTTGGCTGATCTTGTTTGGCTCTCTATTTGCCACTTACCAATGGGCAGTTGAGGAGATTTTTACAAGGAGCTACTTCACTGAAAAGTACTACCACACTGCAACAAACTGTCACTTAGATAAGATTGAAAACCTCGGATTAACGCTCTCATTACACGAACCTTATAGAAACTACACGTGCCTGCAGGTTTCAGTGTCATACGAACATTCAAACAAGTCCGTAATCAGCGCCAGGCTGTTTCGAACATACCACGATGCAATGGAGACCAAATACAAATGCACGACTGATGTGTCAATATTCTCATTCGGGGAAAGTCTGGAAAAGAACAGAAACTTTAGTTGCTTCTACGACTCTAGGAATCCTCATTTCGTCTACTGGTCGAGGTCTTGGTACTCGTTTTTAGTGTGGATTTGGATCATATTAGGACCAATCACTTATTTCGGATACAAATTTTGTTATGGAATACATTCCACAGGTCAAATGAAAACTATTCCATGAATATCTTTTGCAATAAAACGCAAATGCCTTTGCATCAGAAATTGCATCCGAATTCAAAATGATGGTTACAGACAATATGGTATTAAAGAATAAAATAGGTATGTTGTACTTCTGAGTAGGAGGGTTTTCCACTTCTAAGACATGATTTTGTGTAACGGTTGCACGAATACTCGTGTTTTTCCTATTTTGGTTTTGAAATTAGGTGAATTGATCTAATTAGTTTAATTAGACGAGTGCTCATTGATACTGGAATCTATTATCTGTGAATAATAATTTGTTCACACATAATGTATTCAGCTATCTATGGATAGTGCAAATTTATTTTTCACTATCTATGGAGAGTGCTTATTCATTTTGCACTATCTATGCATAGTACTACATTACATTTTAACTATCCATGAATAGTTAACTGCTCTATGAATAATGCAAATGAAGATCTCACCCATCCATGAATAGTCAATTCCAGTATCCATGTGCAATTAGATGAATTAGTCTAATTCATCCAATTCAGAAAGATCCCAAACCAAAATAGGAAAAACACGACTGATATTCACACAAATTTTAGACTTCAGTTTTTTTTTCAAAAAAAGGCCAATAAACAGTCAATCAAAACTATGATTTTGTTGTCTTCTTTGAAAACTTATTCCAGGTGTACAAAGCATTTCAGAAGATGGGTAGATCCAAACAACAAAAACGGTCAATCATTTTATCTTTTGCCGCCATATTTGCACTGCACCATGCATTTATCGTGATGTATTATGTCACAAATGTGGTTCCAGAAATTCAATTTCAAGCCTTTTGTACTCTTTACTTTTTACCGTATTATTTTCCTTTTGCATTCAACAGCATTTAATATTTTTGTATCTGGTATCTCGACCACCTCGACTTATAACATAATTTTTTTCCTATTTATCAATTCTTACAAGTTGAAATGAGTTATGACGGTGTGATGACGTATTCCTAATTGAGTTTTCCCCTATATGGCTTTCGGTGAATTCAATGAACTGTGAAAAAGACCAAAAGTGTTACGGTTAGCAGAATACCTCATGACTGGTACAAGTTACATTCTCAGATGAAGTACCAAAATGGAATTTTTATTGTCTGTTACTATCACTGGGAATGTTACTGCGTCCAGGTAGGTAGTGCTAGAAACCATACCACTTTTTGTATTTCGTAATGATTCACTAAATTCCCTGAATTCAGTGAAATCCATTTAGGGAAAACCCGGCTCCAGTTTTCCCTAAATGGAGATGCATTCTTTAGATTCTACAGAATCACGAGAAAACCAAGAAATCCTGCAGCAAAATGTTACCCCCAATGGGAAGTGAAGCCAGGACCTCTGACTTTGATGCCCTACATGCTACTGTATGAGTTAATGATTTTGCTGGAAGCTGGAAGTCTCAGACCTTTAGATACTTATATCATCATGCTCTATTGATTCTTGGACTTTGAAAACTTTTTGAATCAATAGAGTATGACTAGGATCTAAAGGCCTGAGACTTCCAGCAAACAGGGAATTATCAGACAGTAGCATGCATGGCATTAAAGTCAGAGGTCCTGGGTTCACTTCCAACTAACTTTTTGCTATTGGATATTTTTTTTGTTTTCTCTTGATTCTGTAGAATTCTACAGAGTGCATTTCCATTTAGGGAAAACTCAAATGTGTTCCTTCCTTCAAGTCGAAGTCTGATCGAGTTCACAGGTCCGTTTGCTCCAAAAAAAACTCTTTCAAGGACAAGTTGAAGTCGGTTCCTTTTTAGAGCATCATACAAATGCAAAACCTGTCCTTATAGAGAGTACTAGGCCCAAGTCACCCGTTCCAGGTGACATCTGGCGAGTAACAAATAGCCCTGACATTGGACACTCACCTACCTCTAAGTTACCAAACACAAACTCAATCTCAGTTGCCTCTCTCACTCTTAGATATCAAATTCTTATCAGTACAGCCAGGGATCATTAGCAAACACCAGCTACTGCCAGCTTGTATCACATTTATCATGCTTAGAATGTACTACAACACAATACAAAAGTCTTGATGATTTGTTCCTTTTATTATAATGATTTTATATAGAGCAAACAAACACAGTACTTGGGCGAAGCGGTGAACTGAGGGAAATTTAGTCAACTTCTTTTGTTAAGCGAAGTCAATGTCGAAGTAGGATGTCCTCATTGAGATAACATGTTCACATAAGATTGTGCAATGACCCGAAACCTTGCTTTTCCTTATATTCATTGAGTCGAGGAGTCATGCGCACTGCTTGTGGTGAAATTAAGGACACTTTTGGAACACTTTTGGAACAGTCGCATCAGCAATAAATACCTGAAACGGTTACAAAATCTCACACATTTTTGAGCAATATTGGAAGCACTTTAACTTACTGTTAATTTTTATCTGTTCAAGTGTTGGTAAGTTTCTTTCTCAAGTTGAAAATATTCTTTGATGGTATTTATGCAGAAATCATCAAAAGCTTAAATCAATAATCAGTGGCGTATCCAGGATTTCCAAGACGGGGGGCGCCAACCCCCAAGGAGGGGGCGCCAACCTATTATTTGGCCAATTTGTTACTGAAAACTGCATGAAAATGAAATATATTGGATTCAGAGGGGAGGGCCGTGCATCTCTGTCACTCCCCCCCTCCCCCCCCCAGATCCGCCAATGGCTTTTCTCCAATTTATTTTCAAATCACATAAATTCAGGTACGACACTGGTCAATGCAATAATGGAGGCGACTACAGCCTTCAATGATAACCAGATAAAGCTGGGTTTGGCAACAGCAACAATTTCCCTGTTTTTTCTCTACAAAATTCTGGCTACAAAGAAACCCAATTACAAATTGCCACCCGGACCCAAGGGATGGCCGATTATTGGAAACTTGTATGGTAGGAAGATTTTTTTAATTTTTAGCTCATGGATTAGCACAGATGCACTTTCATATTAAATCACGTCTGCATATTTATTGTTACTTACTGTACAACAAGATTTGAATTGAATTAAATACGCAACACACAGTACACTTTTAATTTGAGTATAATTTTGTTTCAGAGATTACCACAAGGCCTTACGCAGTTGACTTGTTTGAGGAATACAAACAGAAATTTGGGGATCTGTTTACAATACGTCTAGGTAATGTACTGATATTTACTTGTCACAGACATTACAAACTGATGGCTGTTCTTCTCAGTGAAACTTTTTTTCTCCATGACATGACATAACACTCTATTCGTGGATCCAAGGGGTTACTAAGGACGCATGCCCTCCGGTCCAATTTTTTTTAATTGCCATGTAGTTTTTTGGGAAAAATTAGCCAAAATTAAAGGTTATTGTCCCCACCCCACCCTGGGAATCCTGGACTCTTACCGCAATATAATTTGCCTTCAGGTACAGAGAAGATTGTAGTCCTCAATAGTTTGGAAAAAGTGAGAGAAACATTGGTTGAAAAGCAGAACGACTTCGCTGGACGACCATCTTCATATTCTCGTGAGCTAAAACTTCACCTTTTCTGTGGTCCATTATTGTGCATTAGCAGATTTCTTTTGAATTAAGAAGTTGAAATCGCGTGCGAACAGGCCAATTGAATCCCCTGTTTCACACCTTTGCAGATTTAGTGAATAGGGGTTGTAGCGTGGCAGACCACTGATTAGTTCAGGCGTAATTCCCAAAAATAAAAATAAGAAATCGGTTTTTTTTGCACACGACTCAATGAATCCGGGGAAAAATAGCCAACTTGGAAAACATGGTTTCGGGTCATTGCACAACCTTACATGAAAATGTTATCTCAATGAAGACATCCTACTTCGACATTGATCTCGCTTCACTAATGAAGTTGACCAAATTTCCCTTAATTCATTGCTTCGAAAGGAAACAGAACATTTTGTCGTATAATTATTGTTTGCTACGCCGTCATACTGTGTCGGTAGTATGTAGATTTTTTGTCTTTGTTTCAGTCCACATATTTACCGATGGTGGCAAAGACATTGCATTTGGTGATTTCACCGAAATATGGAAACTACAAAGGAAAATCGCATTCGGTGCTATTAGGTCAGTTTCTGATAGCAATTCATTACTAGCTTTACAATGCATTTCACCTACACGGGAGCATAATGAATTGTAGCGGTAAACAAGCACTGGAGAGTTCCATGCAAGACCATATATATGGTCATACAAAAAGGGTGTGTCTGGAAATGAAGCATTTTATTGAGTCCAACCTGACATTTTAACATAAGATCACGCTCTGCCACTACTAAATCCCCAGAAAAGCTTGTAATACAATGTATAGGTGTCTTAAAATGGGTTCAACAAAGCCAGCTTATCTGAAATAATTTGCTCGGCTGCATGATCAATTTTTAAATATTTTCACAAAGGTTCAAATTAATGCATTTTTGCTAATGGTGGAAAGTTTGTGATAGTGATACATTGTAAATTGTGAAACTGTGTGTAAATTGAATTCTCATTCCAAACTGTTTACAGGAAATATGCTACTGGTCACCAGCTTGAAGATTTAATCCACAACAGTTTTGACAAAGTAGTAGCTGTGCTTGAGAAGGAAAAGACTCCTGTCGAACCAATGTATATCATATCACTGCTCATCTACAACATCATATTCAACATGACTTGTGGCAAAAAGTAAATTTACAATTTTTTTCTAACTATCTCAATGAAGTCAGGTATACGATTGTAGTGCACCAGTTCACACACAACTTGGCCAATTATTGTCATCTTCAATAGCGACAATCAATTGTCAATTTGCTTGTGTTCTCAATTTCCTCTCCTGTTGCACAAGTGTAGAGGTTAAGAACCTCTATCACGGGTTCCAGTCTCACTAATGCTTGTGAATTTGTGTGAGGGTAGAAAGGGCTCGGCTGCCATGATGGCCACCAAGAGGCCAGCAGGTGTTAGACCAGAAGAGAACCTGAGGGAAGCTTTGTTATTTCGAATATATTGCTATTTAACAATACTTCTCAGAGGACATCCCTTTAAATTTATTGTATGTTGATTTCAGCTGGGACTTTGACGATCCATTTTTCAAAAAGTTTATTGATCTAGTAGAGGATCTCAACGATTCTTTTGGATTAGGACTCCTAGCCGATTTCATACCAATATTTAAATATATTCAAACTCCAACTGAAAGAAAAATACGAAAGTCCAACAAGTTCTTAAAAGATTTCTTTCTGGAATGTTTGGAAGAACACAGGAGAACATTTGATCCAGGTAAGAAAATGTGTATCTTATCAAAATTAGTTTCCTTCCTCCCAAAATTGGTTGGTCCATTTCAGCATGTGAAAAATGTCAAACTAAAATTGAAAATTTGTTACACTGGGATTTTTAGAAAATCTGAGGGATTTGTGTGATACTTTGACCTCTTGTGAAAATGAAGCTAAACTGGAGAGCGGTAACGAAGTGATGAAAGACATGGATGAAGATCACTATATTAACCTATTGTCAGACGTCATATTTGGTAGGTTTCCTGTCCTGACTATATTTTACCCATAGGTTTTCACGAATAGGGTTTTCTGTCTTATTTTTTTACACCATTAGTAGCCATTCCTATCAATTGCCTTCCTTCAATGAAGAAATATAGATGGTGCCTCTGTCGGGTAAACAAATAGGTTGGACCCAATAGAATTATTTTATTCTAGACACACCTTTCTTTGTATGACCATATAAGGGACCACATAAGGGAACTTAATAAAACTTAATAAAAGATGACGCTCATTTGTTTACATGTAACCTTGCCTATGTGACCTCACTTTTTCTAGTAATGCCACAAGAAAGTAATTATCAGCATCCTCATCAGCTAGCACTTTAACCAATCAATCACTGCAACATCCAAGCATTTCTCCAATACATAATACAAATTTATCTTCTACAGCTGGAACAGACACGTCTCGATATACTTTATTGTGGGTTTTGCTTTACATGGCGAAACACCCTGAATGTCAGAAAAGGTTACAGGACGAAATAAATGAAGTTGCAGGTCAGTACATTTTCATATTGAGATCATTAAATATTCTGTCTACTTTCCATTGGCCCACACTACACAGAATGAGCAAACATTTCTAAAACAGTCTGTAGGTCTTTCAAAACTTGTTCATTGCTAGCTCATTTGGAGTCAGCGTAGTGATTGAAAAATAGTATTTTGGGGGAATGTGTCTTTGACACTTTCATGATACTTAGGCTGCAGTCATTGGTGGGAATTTGGTTTGCATCGAATACTGTCATGACGCCATTTTACGTGCCAGCATTGCGAATGTTCAACGACGCAACATCATATTTGTTCCTTTACTTGTTGCAGGCAAGCAAACTCTGACTATGGCTGACAGATCCAAGCTGCACTACACAAATGCTGTTTTGCACGAAACTATGAGGATCAGAACTTTGGCCCCTTTTGCTCTTCCCCATAAGACAACATGTGATACAACAATAGGTAAAAATTAGACTGACTATTGATTTTCATTACTTTTCTTATTCTTTCAACGAATATATGTAACGGTGGGGACCACCGTTGGGTCTTTTTCTCTAAAATACTGTCTTTCTCGTCTTTTCCGTGTGAACAAGGGTATTTTTAAGGCCATTAAAGATCCACCACCCTGTGGCAT
>JBCAUG010634126.1:0-14031 GCA_038406175.1 Haplosyllis leylae | reverse complement strand
TTTCATGGGGCCACTGATACCCCTGTTTTGGACTTCTGGTGACGTCTGCCCTGGGTTTCAAAGCCAGGGTGGATCCCATTTTTTTGCGTACTTTCTCGCCTCTAAATGTTACAATTTAGTATCAAATTAATGTCTTAAGCAGAGTGCTGAACCACAAATTTCATTGTTTAGCAATGCACTCGAAGGCAGCAGAAAAAGTTCACGTCCTTACTTATTGATAACCTTATTTGGAACATTCATTTGCAACCTTGAAATAGAAACTTAAAGACCAAATCAAATTTAAGAAAATTGTGAAAATAATTCAACTCATTAAGTATTCTTCACAAAATCGGAGACCTTTTCAAAAGGTGATGCTGCTTTAATAAATGTGGGAAAATCTTATCATCTGATAATATCAGTTGGTTTAATTAACGGTTTCGCATCTCCTTACGGAAACACTGAATAATTCATATCGTACATCATTGCAGCTGATATTTACTGATAGAGTGTCACAATTCAATAGAAGAATGGAATCATTTATATAAAGTTGAACAACGTATAAGGTATAATGTGTTAAAGATGAGGTGATGGAGTGCCCAAGTTAAACGGCTTAGATTCGACAAAAAACTAAAATATTGTTGTAGTGACACTTTGCTGTTTGTGCACAGGTGAAAAAAGAAAGTATAAAGGGAATGAGATAGGGATCAGTTGTGAATACAATGTAACAAGTCGGCTGTGGTGGAGGATGGTCTCTGAGTTTAAAATATCCTGGCTGAACATTGTAATTATTCGTCTTTTGATTTAAGTGTTTCAAATCAATCTTTTTTAAACCTTCTCTATACAAGTGGAACGGTTTAAACCCTCCAGTTTGTTGCTTCAACACTACTTTCCCTAATACAACTGTCTCAAATAATAACGTATTATTTTAAACTCACAAAAAAAAATTACGAAAAAAAAAGATTGTGGCGGTATGTATTTGAAATGTTAAGCAGAACAAAGAGCCAAGGTCCACAATAGTCTAACGTTATTTTTTTCTTACGACTTACAAATTTTTATTGAGTGGATGAGTAAATTGGGACCTTCCAGTTTGCCACATATGTCAAGATATGCAGCAGAATGAGATGACTGACGCTTGAATGACGAGTTTAGATATTACACGCAAACTGATAAGGAATGATTTATGATGCGTAAGTACAAATATGGTAATTCTATGTAAACAATGCTATCATTTGACTGCTGAAGAGAAGGCTGCTTTCCTTGGATTGATGACCCCACATCTATCGCCCCAAGGCTCAGCCTCAGTTGAAACCAACTGGTTTTTCTTGATTCTTGATGCTTTTGCTCATTGTCCCCAGGTGCTCCTTCTCCTGAGGGGATTTACCTTCAGATATTTTGGTATCAGGAGTACCAACTACAGAACATCTAATTGGGAAGTATTCTTTGAATTCAAATGTCTAAACCATGACCACTTAAAATCAAACAATCAACTTCACTCTACATTATTCAAACGTTTGACAACAACACCAATACACATTTCTAATGTGAGTAACATCATGCATTCGCTTCAAATACTTTTTCAACATTTCCCATAAAAGTCTCGTGGTTCATTGATATGTTGTACTCATTCACAAACTTTAGAAATTAAAACACTGTAAATGCGTGATCAAATTTAATGCATGCAACTCTTCGTATACAGTGGTATGTCTTTCTTTCCTGAGGTGCCACTGAATGCATCCATTCAAACGACTGGGACAAAAGTTAGCCCTTGTTAATGGCCGCAGCAATCACGTTCTTGATTATCCTGTCTAAATCGAACTCCCCTTACAGATTACTCCTTACAACTAAATCACTGGTACTGCATACCCTAATCACTACCTGCTCCAAATCTACCTGTGAGATTCATCGTATTTCCTGTTAAGCACCACCCCATGGTTTATCCTAACCCACAGAGTGTAATGTGTTGTCACTCATTGTAAACCATACCTTTCACATACCGTGTCCAGATAGCTGTCCAAGGGGTCTCATACAAAGGAAAAGTACACACAATAAGGTAGCATCAAACAAATATATGCACAAACATTTCAACTACTTTATTAATTGAAACTCAAAGACTGGAGATTTATTTGCTTACTTTCCAATTCGTAATTGGACAACTTTGCAACAACCAGAAAATGAAAGAATCAATATCAAATTCCCAGAAGTCAGTTCAATGAAACCTGATGTTTCCAATTGATTTACATTTCCACGCTATTGGCCATTGATTCAAAGTCGTCCCCAACAAGGAAAAACTTTGCACCTTTAAATGATGAACCATAATGACGTCTTTTCTCATGCGTCCACAACCGTGTTCACAGTATTGATAGTTCATAAGGAATTCTTTTGTTATTGGTTCTGAATGAATGTCAAGTAAATTAAATTGTAGCTTTACAAAGACATATTGTGTCATTCCCATACAAAGGATCATTCTGAAAGAGAATTGATCAAACATCCACAAGGCACCCTTCTTTTGGGTCCAAAATGGTGATAGTTTCATAACATTCTTTACCCTTGAAGACTCTTCTTAAGTCTAAAACATAAAAACATTGTTCAAACAATCGAAAGAGTCGATAGACATTCCAGGGAGTTGTATCTGTTAAACAAGACAAGATCCTTGAGCCTGGAGAACCCAGTGGGTGGTCCTATTGTGACTCTTCCGTACCCCTTCGTAACCACACACAGTGAACGCAACCAACTTTGCTACATTATATCAATGGAATTTTATACTATTATAACTTTATCTGCAATCAATATGGTTTTGGGCAAGGCTGCAATATGCCTTTACCCCGTTTAAGAAATTGTTTATCCGTTCACATTTCTGCACAAGGAACATTGTTCTATCACCCAGATTCTATCTATACCTTTTATCAGTGGATGTAGTTCATCACGGGCTAGAAATTTAAACTTCATGGCCTTAAAAGTTGGCTAATGTACAACAAAAGAAGAGGCTCATAATCTTATAGACTTGCTAGATGAAGAATATTACAATGATTTGGTTGGATATTTATTTAGAACTATTGTTATACACTAAACTTTTATTTCATCCCTTATAAATTCTCTAATTTTACTCTCAATACTTACATCATGAACTTTAAACAATAACCTTGAATGTTCAACACTACAAATCTGATTTCTAATCAAACAAGAATCTAAAGTTAATTTCAAAATCAAATTGTAATTTCTAATACAATCCATGAACATTCCACAAAATACCAGATGCTTAACAATGATTGTCACAGACATTTTCACTATTTACATTTACATAGAACACAGAAGGAGCCATCAGATGATGATGTGGATCTGGAAAGTGATCAAACATTGACCAGACATCCTAACCACAAGTAGAACATCCAATTCCCAGTGACATTTTACATTTAAATAAAGGAGATGGAGGCAGACTTACTGGCTCAGTTATGAATGATTTTTGCAGAGAATGGTAACAATTAAAAACATTTTATTCCATCTAGACTCTGTGAATCCATCCCCCAAAACTTGCAAATCTGCAGTGAAAAATAGTGTAATTGTCATAAAATTGGCTATTTCCTCCAAAATATTGGATATCCTCTTGTGTTATTTCACTGCAGAGGGGTAGTTTTCTTGGTACTTTCAAAATAAAGAAATCAGAATAATTACAGGTCACCCAAGATAGAGCAAAATGCTCCATAAGTTGCACAACTACAGAACTGTCCTACCTGTTACAGCTCAGTTTACTGGAGCCCTTTTACTTCTCAACATATATATGTTAAAAACCTTTGGGTTGACACCTTACAATTTTCTCAATAAAACTAAAACATAGATGTGCACAAATAATTACAAATATAAACTATTTAAATATATAATTGTATATAAATTATTAGAAATATAATAAACAAGAATGCCTACCAGCATTGTGTCACATCTGCAAGTTATAGTGGTGTCATCTAGTGTCAATATTTGAAATTAGACTCATGAGCCATCTGGTGTCAAGATTTAAAATTAGACTCATGAGCCATCTGGTGTCAAGATTTGAAATTAAGTTCTCTGTCTACATTCAAGCATCCAAGCAAGCAAGCAAACAGACACCATACAGAGAAGATAAGTTGCTCTGCTGTCATCAGCAGCAGGAGCGACTAATAAAAATAATAATGGGCAGACAAGCAACTGTTCATTGTGGATGTGCCACTTTCACCAAAGTAGAAGTCCAACTTTGGTTAAAAAGTGACATATCCGCTCTGAAAAATCCAGTTATTTCTGATAAATATTAATAAAATTGTAAATTTGGCACCAAACAGTCCCTTTACTTTTCAATTTATGTGATCAATAAATTGTTATGTTACCCCACCCGTTACAAAAAAAACTAAATTGGCACAAATTTTGTCTTTAAATATTTCAGTCCCCATCTCATTTTTATGAAGTTCCCTAACAGTGAAATTCTTATTTGAGTGTCGACAACAATCGTAAACTTATTCATCAACTCAGTTGAACAGGAAAGCCAAAGTTCTCGTGATAGTTTCTTCCTGAAACCAAAAACAAATCTGGTTGGCCAAGAATGGCATGATTTGTTTTACTGTTGTGGACAGTTAACCGACTGCGTGTAGGATTGAGGAAGAGCAACTTTTGTGCCAATGAAGATGTCATTCTTCGTGAAAGGAAAATCTTTTCAGAGTATTTTATGATACCATCACAGTCCCCTCAAGGGATTAACGTACGAAGTCATTTTTTTTAGGAAACTGGCATTTAGAATCACAAAAAGCCCATCCTGGCAAACATTCCTCTCGGAAAGTGTTACGTTGAATCACGTTTGCGAATTTATTGTGTGCGTTCTTTTACAAGCCGAAAAGTTTGCGATTTGAGCGTTCCTGAGGAGGAAGCGGGTTAATATGGTGTGAAGTATATGTGTTGAAAGTCTAGATGTCAGCCAGGTCGAGTGGTCTGTCAGGTCGGGACGGGTCGAGAACGACGGAAAAATCCTGTAGCCAGCGCTGCCGTCTGATCGTCCCTCGGGCGTGAAGATGCAGGCTGACAGCTAAACGAGCCTCCTGCACCCGCTGAACCAATATTCCCTGCAACCGATACTACCCCTATCACCTACTATTAAACACCAATCTCACACAGGCCAAGCACCACAATCTCACCCTCGACTCGGATTTCCACACACTCATTTACAAGCTTTTGACTTTCTTTTGAAGCCTGAAAGGAATTGAAGCACCTATAATTTGTACCCAGCGACTAGTATCTTGATATCTTGAGTTACCATCTATTAAATGTCTGGGACGATCACAAGTGGATGTTTATCACTGGTACTTAGGGAGATGAGTGGTAGGGCTGATCTATACAGGATAAATAAGTGTTTTAAGTGACTGTTTCGCACACATAGTTTTTCGCTTCTATGTGTCTATGGACAATAACTAAGGTAACAACGAGGAAATAGCCTAGCACAGCAACCCTCTCTTTTGAAAACTATAACGTATGAAACGTATGAAAACTATAACGTATGAACTGACGATGACGTAGGTTTACAGAGGCATGTATCAACTGTATCAATTGCATAGTTATCAACCAGGTAGAAGGAAGGTAATGTTTTCACTGGTGTTTGTCTGTTCACAGGGGGGGGGAGAGGGGATATCCTGTCCGGGGAAGGGGAGGGATACCCTATCCAAGTGACCCTATCTGAGGTACCCTCTTGAGGCAAGGGTGGACCCTGTCCAGGTGGCCCTACCCCCCCTGTCCAGGGGATGGAAAGGGTAACCTGCCCAGATGACCCTACCCTCTGGTCCTTTGGCTGATACTGTACAGCAGATATAAATTCCCCTATCATCAGCTTCCCCGAAACAACTTGTCAAACAGTTTGAGCAAAAATTGGTTAATATTTTCTTTATATCTCGGCTTTAAGATGGAGGGAGATAAACAGGGACACTATCCAAAGCAAGCACTGTCCAAATACACATTGAACACCTTTCTATTCCAAAATGAATAACCAAGTCTGAGAACCGTAAGTGAAATAATGAATGCTTCAAAGAATACAAATACAGTTAATAGAGTTTTTCTTCACTGAAATCTCCCCAGCGGGCCCCTAGCATAAAATCCTGACAAAGCTGGTCACAATGCCTCTAGGGTCAAATGTTGCACACCCCATGACATTGATACGTACTTGACTACTCGTTCAGGTAAGATAATATCGTATTCGGAAGACACAAGGAATTAATGGTCACAATAAATAATATCACCGTATCAAGCAGAGCATGATCTTAATCTCATCAACTCTAAAATATAATCACACGCATCTCGTAAAGCAATAAAAGCCTTATCTGATGTAGAAAACATCCATCTCATTTGTAATTCCATCCTGCCTTCCTGCCTTCCATTCATACCTTATTGGGCTTGTAACCTCTTATTATCAAGGTCCCCAAGTACACATAAACTCCTCCTTTATCACACACACTAATTTTCAAATTATACAGCAATGTCTGGTTTGATTTTGAATTGAGTTTTAAATCAACTTTACTATTTAATCTTTAAATTACATTTACTCAGGATTATTCTACATTAAACTTCTTGGCCGACCTGCTCATGCATAATAGGGCAGATCGCCTCTGCAAGAATTCAGAGATAACTTTTTTTTTTTGCTTTTTGGCTAATCATGTGCCGTTTATTGCTATTATTTACATTTTGCGTTTTATTTTCTGTGGCATATTTCTGGTTATTTAAGCTAGTTAGTCTATGCCTTTTACGTTCGAGGATTCCAAGTTTTATCTAGTTAGTCTATGCCATTTACATTCGTGGGTTCTGAGTTTGTCATATTTCACTGTGTAATATTTTTCAATATTTTCCGTATCTCTTACTAAACATTCAAATGTTACAATGTTAAGATTTCCTTTAAGACACCGCTGTTTGTAAATAAACTGTTTAGCTAATAAACATATATAGTTTTTAATGTGCATGATCGGTTGACTTATCACGTTATTCCATATGATTGTTTCTGGTGATATCCTAGGTTCATCTTTAGAGTATTTGTCCATGACAGTTTTCACTTGGCTCCAGAAGATTTGCACCATAGGGCATGTAGCCAATAGGTGACTAATAGACTCTGCCTCTTTTTCACAAAAGAAGCATAGATCTGTGTTGGTGATTTTCCAGTATTTCAACTGGATGTTTGTCACTAGTGCTCTTTGTAGTACCCTGTATTGAAAGCTTCTGTATTTTGTGATAACTGTCAGTTTCCTGCACCACTGAAACCTATCCAGATAGTCCTGTAGATTTATGTTCTGTTCTAACTCTCTCTCCCAGCTTCTGCATTTAGAGACTAATCTGTCTCCGTTTCACATCAATGTCTTGTATACTATGTTTGTCATAGGGCAGGTTGCTGTTTCGGGAGTTGATGTTGATTGTTTGTTATTTGCTGCATCTTTCCATTGTCTGGGTAATGCTGATATAATTCTATTTGCTTCCATTATAGTTATATTATATTCCTGTGTTAACTGTTGCACTGTTTTTAACCCTTGTTCATTAAATAGTTGATTGACTACCTTCAGCCCAGCCTCTAGTGCTTTTGGCAGCCTAATCGGGTCATTGGCGATTCTGATATTAGAGTTCCACCATATGATTTGTTGTTTTGAACATTCTCCTGGTTTGTAATTGATTGTGATAACTTAACAATTAAAAAAAATAACCAAGTCTTTTGTTGTTGTTGTTGTTTTTTTTACAAATCGTTTAAGCAATTACGTGTATTCATAGTATCTTTGCAGTAAACTTGCACCAAAAGAAAGATGACGCGAATCGAAGTACAAAAAAACAAAGTCCATCGATTTCTAACGCATTGTGTAACCGACACTAAAATAAACATAACCATATTTAGTTAACATGTTTCACATAAATATGAGTTACGGGGACGTAAATCACAACCTGTCCATCAGTGTATGTCACCGAGGTGAATACATCAACTCACAGACCACTGACCCGGGATCATCACCAAATATTACTTTCCTGTGGTGAAAATGTCTGAAAACAACAGTCACAATTAACTTACTTTTGTTATCATTAGATTTTCTGATTTACTTATCGATTTTCTATTGATGAAATAACAAAGGAACCCGGTACCCTCCTATGGTCTATGATACCAGTCGACTTCAGGAATCATTCCCTAGACTATATTCTTCATACCAAATTGTAATATATAAATGTTCAAATGAAGTTTAGCCCACGCAAAAGCCATTGTAACCATCGTAACTTAAAACCGGAACTTAAAAAAATTGTTCAGCGATGTAAGGGACCACGTTGAGTGACTGAGCTACAATGGCAATGGCAATAGTATTCTGAACGCACCTCAAGGCCAATCCCACCTCACATTCGTGAGAGCAAACAATTCAAGTACATTTACATGACTTCTTAGCATTACGTCCAGTAAATCTAGCTAGTAATTTTATTTCTTAATTGTACTTCATCAGTTATGAATGTTTGGAACATTTTTGTCTTGGGTATTTTAGGTACATGTCCGTGAATCAAGTACAAACTACTTGAATCATTTAACCATTCCAATTCTACGTTTTCCAATCAAGGACGGAACTGTAGGGGACTAAATTCCAAAATATAACAACTCAACCGTTTTCCATTTTAAATTTTACTAAATTTACTTTTTCCAATAAACAGCAACATAAATTTTCTGGGAAAATTATATATACAAGTGACATGTGTCTAACTTCAAATATAAATGCCAGGGGCCCGGTAGCCCGCGGGTGCGGCAGCCTGAGGTATGTTGGCCTGCTTGCTGTCCTCAGGAAAGCTGCCTGAAGGAATTCCAGTCACATATACCATGAATAAGTGATCTAACACTCACCTTTGTGCCCAGTTACCATGGGAATGTGATGTTTCAGGGGACAATTAGAAACCAATAGTAGTTTAATTTTGTGTTGTTACCAATGGCAGCACCTGGAACTAAATTCAAAGAAACTATCTTTGTTATGGCCCATATTTGACAAGAACGGAAATCATTCTTCAGTCCACTTACACCACGCACCAAGGCATACATGTATTGAAATTCATTTCAAAGCATAACCGGGGAAAATTTTAAAATATGCGTGGCGCAGATCATTGGTACAATATGGAGGTAATTCAAATTAGAAACGTTTCAGACAGAAAACAACACAAAAGACAGAATACTATACAAAACGGGCAAATCCATAGTTCCGGCAGGAACTTCTCAATTGAAAACAGCATACAAATTAGGCGTCATTTTAAGCCATGGGCACAGATCCACCGGCAATTGCTAAAATCATTGAGTAACATAGTTGAGCGTTTATTAGCTATAACACATTGTGTAATATTCTGCATAATGATTTTTCTGTGGGAGGTAACAACTTGTAATTGCTGCTACCAGCAACGGCAATCAGAGCTAGTAGCAACCACTGTATTAATTACACAAAGCTCCTGGCAAACTGTTAAATGCTGATTTTACAAAGAAGGATTAGAATTCATTTTAAAGCAAAAGGGTAGTCCAAATGGATCAAAATATTCCCCAAAATTTGTCAGTGACCAACCACTGCGAAATCTTAGGGAACATAATTTCACGTTCATGAAGGCATGGATATGACGAAATACCTTCCCCCTTTAGGGTATGCCAGATAAGCACGGGGATATCTTTTCTTTTGTTGAATGGTTATGATTTTAACACAGTCATATTTCATAGACAACAACCATAATTGGTCATCCGAAGACCAGACAAGTTAGCAACATGTTATAAACTGCACTGTAGTAGGATCTTTAGGCTATGTATAATTCTTGAAAAGGTGATTTGAGCAATTTCTTGTTTAATATAATTCGTATATTACCTTCTAAGAGGGAGAGTTTAGAGTAGGCGCATATCCACAATTCCTAAGGCATCAAACCAATGCAATGTATTTTACCACTGTAACAGCTGTGAAAAGAGGTGCCGGGGTTTATGAATGACTTTTGGCTCCATAGTTGAGCAAAAAATTGTCATGGTTGTTTCCCCGTAGATTATTTTGAAGTTGGAAGTTTGTTCAAAATCCAAAAAATCAAGCATTACATTCAATCGTGGTTTTCGTAAAAGATCAATCTTGAATTGTATTAATTCCTGGTAGATCCCAAAGTCATTAATATTGGCAGCACGCAACACCGACCAAACTTTTTGGTACTAAATTCTCCATTTTAATAATTTCAAGTGCATGTTAGTGATATCATGCTTTGTCGTGTGTAAGATTGATGTTACGTGAAGGAGTTGAGTTCAAACCTTTCAGAGAACTTCCTGTGCCTTACATTGGCAGGATCCACGTTTCTGACTCTCTCAATCTCTTTTCCAAATGTATATCTGATTTATGCACCATTTGCATGAAAGACTTTTGAATCAGAAGTCATTGTTTTCAACCTGATTGTTTTTGTGGTGAAATTTGAAGATTCCGTGACAGTCAATGGTTTCAGTTCCTCTAAAAGATTAATTATTTTAGCCAATTATGAAGTTTGAAACAACAACACAAATAGTACTGCAACCCGTGGATGTGATCTGACATATTTTGTACCCAAAAGTGTCTTTGACCACATGCTATTAAAATGATGCAAGAAAATAGAATTGTTTACTACACTTCAAATGGCAACATTCAAAACATAATACCAATTGCGTACTCGCAGGAAAACTCTGATACCAACTGGCAAATTGATTGCCTGAAATTGTGAAACTGTCTTCGCAATATTTCATGCATTGTCACAGAATCCAAACGACTTCATGTTCTTCAAAATGGTATCAAGAACTGTCAACTTCAAGCCCACCATAGTAGAGTAGTAATCACTGAAAAATGTGTACAATTTGAGGAAAGTGAAATGACAACTGGCTCCACACCATTTATATCAACATGATCTAGGGTACAATTTTTCTAACCAAACATGTAGTTGAAAGTAAAGATGCCTTGCAAAATGTTCACCAATTGTACATTAACTGGGGCTGGTAATGGTGATGTATTTGTTCTTCTAGTAGGTAGAGACCAGTAAATCATGGGTTTGATGAAAAATCCTAGCATTCTCTTTCTGAATGGCCACGGTAATAATAGATCACAATTTGAGTGTTAGATACTTAGGTTCCAAATTGCTGTGTTTTGCAACTTATTATGTTCAAAACTAAAAAGAATTCTGGTAATTCCACACAAAAGAATGGTTCCTAAAAGTGGAGAAAATGTCCACATTGCAAAAGTAAATATTCCGAAAGCTTGAAATGAGTTCTTGGTTACATTCTTTTCAAATACTGATTCCCAGGTGCAATCTCATTCATATGAAAGCATCTGAACAAGCATCTCTTTTGAACTTCAATTGGCCTTTCTTTATATGCTCATAAAGCATTGTCTCCAAGAAACTCAGTCCACATTGTTCTTGTTATAAATCGTTCAAAGAATAATTAGCCAGATTGCTGCATTTATCAATTGCATATGGACTCGGCTACTAATAGAGAAGCTGATGAGTTATGATTATGCAAGGGTGCCCTTCCCTCCAATCATAATCCATCACAATTTCTCAGTCAGTAGACTGATTGACCGGCCCAAGGGCAATTAGATTGTTTCACCTGGCACTACTCCTTGCTTCTTGGCACCCAAAGTCTCAGCATGCACGAAGAGCAAGAAATAGGATCGTACATCATTACAATTTTATTTTACTGAATATTTTAAACAAAAGCTTTATTGTTCTTTAAATAATAACCTTTCCTTCGTTTATATTGCTTTCTCCTGTTTGTTTGAGTTCGGAAAGGTATATCCAGAGATACCGATCAAACTAATTTCAGAGCCCAGAACACAGCAACCCCGTCAGAACTTTTTGGAGGATGAACATCAGCCGTAAAGACATATTATTCTTACTTGTTTTTCGGTGATCAGTCACTATCAGTACACGGGACTTTCATCACCTCGATCTTCAACTTTTCTACGGGAACATCTCAGCGGGTGTTAGCGTTAATTGAATAAGACATATCATACTTAAAATAACGGCACATTATAATGTATTAGTTAACCGTAAGACGCCTTGGGGACAAAATCACCAAAGATCTGATAATCTCTTCATGCAGAGTTGTCAGGTAGAGTAATGTAGGAAAGGGTAAGATAGAAGACACAACTTGGTGGTAATACCCTACCCCTTTAGGGTATACCTGATAAGCCAGGTATACCTACTCTTCCACTGACAGGTTATGATTGTTTCACAGTCATATTTCATACCCAAAACCATAATTGGTCAACCAAGGACAAGATAAGCCAATATGGTGCTGACCTTAACCTATTTGTCTTCAGGCTGTGAGGTAACAAAACTCTTGTATCTAATTATTTGTGCACACCATTTTAACTGAGACTTTTATCAAAGTTCACCTTTCAAAATGGGACAATTCTTCAAAATTCAAGTAATTCAGCGAGACGGATCAACTATTCAGTTGCCCCAAGATTGTTACATCTATAAATTTTATACCTTAAAGAAATATTCAATATTTCAATTGAATTAGGAAACGAAAGCACAGTGAGTTTAGAAACTTTACAGTCAAAATTTAAAACGAAGGCATTCAAGATCCTTCTCACTTGACCAATGAATAATCAGCCAAAAATGCTCATATTCATAATGCAGGGTTTTGAAATGAGATGTATGGTGATAATTATGATTTTGACAACTTTTGAATCGCGCCGTACCGCAGTGAGAGACACCACCATGAAAAATGACACCAAGTCACTCAGTGCTACCATTCTTCTACTTCCGCAAAAGATCCATAAATCATCGCCTTCTTTTATCTTTGTGGAGACAAGTTTTGGATCAGAAAGAAAGGATAAATTAGAGAGGACAATAGTGTTGATGATGGGTGTATTGTCGGGTTAGATGACCCCGCTGTGAGGCGGGGAGACCCGTAGACCGGATGCGCTCACAAATCGCTCCCCAGGCTGTGCTCGTCACCAGAACATCTAATGTACAAAATTTCCTTTCCTATTCTCATGCTATCCTTGAATGTAAATTATCTAGTTCCTCAAACTAACGTACACGAGTTTTTCATGATTGAAAAGTAGTTATCACTTTTCTTGACGACAAAATTCATTTCTGACAAGGAACAATACTCACAGTAAAACTATTTCCAGCCAAACAAAATGCTCACTATGCATAATGCCCATGATCTCTGATTTTTGGTCAAACAATTATCATGAAACTTAAAATCAAGAATTATCAACATAAAATACTCATATTCATTTCTGTAGAAGTTATCTTTGACTTTTAACTAACACAAATTTTTTCTGAACTCCATGTACGCTTACTAGATTCCGGGTGTTTTCTTCCTGAAAATATTTTGGCAAATGTTACTTTCGACACCCCAGTTGTGCTCAACTTCAAAGAAATTTCAATGTAAACAGTATTTTATTTACGAAGTATTGTTTTGTGTGGAAGCTTTTGTTAGCTTGTTATATTTCTAGCCTCCCGGAAAAGTAAGAAATTTAATCCGTTGCATTGTTTTATAAATACTTTGTTAGACAGCACAATAAATGTGTTAGTGTAAACACATCCATGATATTTGCTAGAACCCCAGAGCTATAAAATTCGTCTTTGGACAATAAAGAGAGTTCATCTTTGAAACATCTGAAGAGCTCTGATCATCAGGTCCATAGCGAAAAAGAGTGACAAAAAGTCCGCACAATATAGTCTGAGAATAAATTATTTGTATTCTGCAAGTCAGTCCATTGAATTCGTGGGGGTTTTTTTTGAGTACACTACGCAAACCATTCTGTATCTATGTGTAACAGGTTGAGAATTAACTCTTGCGAAAAACTTGAGGAGAGGAGCGAAACCGCAACTGTATTTGGCTTCCGCAGGCCAAGAGTGTCATTCCGTGTCTCAAACATCTCCTCAGACTTTTCCGCCAAAACCCCTGCATGGATCATGCATGGATCACGCCCTGATCACGTGAAGATCATGCGCGCCCTGTTTGTCCCCTCAAACAATGTCCAATCAGTGCAAAGATGGCACATGCACAGTCCCAGTAACCAATCAGTAAATCGCATGATGAGTACAACCAATCAC
>JBCAUG010634015.1:0-14031 GCA_038406175.1 Haplosyllis leylae | reverse complement strand
ATATCCACAGAATATGATGCAAGCAGTGAACCGAGTTCAAGGGACTCTTCAAGACCATCATCACCTGAAGGTGGCAACTTGATAGTTAAATCTGTGCATTCCCCCTCCCAGAAATGACAATAGTTGAAAGGCAAATACATGATTCTATTCATGCAGTGAGGGATCAACAAGGAAGAGCAGTGACCTGTGGACTTTTAAAGGAACAGAAAGAAATAGCAAGTAACAAGTTACAGTGTATGGCCCAGTTAAGGAGGACATCAACTCCAGGCCCTCCCCCTCCCAAAAGCAATGCATTCCCTAGACAAGCAAGAGCCAGATCGGATTTGACCAATGGTGTCACCAGCTGCAGTTCAAAGGAAGACAAAGCCAATGCCCCCTCCCATAATAGAAAGGCAAGGTTTTTGGCTCTCAAGCGGAGATTTCAAACATCCAGCTCTGAAGAGAAAGAAATGAAAAGGCAATGAACCTCCTCCTAAAAGTGACAGTGCCAGTGGCCCTTCCTGGATGAAGCTGCAAGCTTTCCAGGACTTTAACCATAACATCAAATGGCACCCTCTGATGGTGACAGAGACCAAAAGCTGCATTGTATATATTGTTGTGAATAGACATTTTAAAGGGTTCTAAGGTTAATGGATGGCAAATGCCTCCTCCTAGGTCTCACAGTACAGTGAGGTCACTGTGTTTTTCATAAGCTTTTCACATTATACCGTACTTTAAATGGCAAATAGAAAATTAAATCGATAGAATGTAATTTACAGGGCAGCCAATAAATGGCTCATTTGTAAAAATATGAACAGAAGGGGATGTCAGACTGGCACATCTATCACTAAGACCGCAAGGTCAAGGCCACACCCTCCCAATATATAATAGGCCCCTAACAGACAGCAGGCACTTCAGTAAATGCTCCTGGACAATGTACAACTTGTAGCCCTGCCAATAAACCATCATTCACGCACCAACACCGTGTCATTGTCTTTAAATTTAGAAAGAGCAATTACAGAAACAGGGATTAGTCGATATGGATTCAGGAAAGTCGTTTCCAAAGACAATCAACAGTTTAAATGCATATTTTGGGTAAGTACATGTAAAAGCTACTTATGTTTTTATCTGGACTTTACAGTTTTCCCTAGTTCTGTTATTTTCAAATTTAAGCGTTACATTCCGTGAGGAAAGTTGTGTAACTTTTCAGTAAAACGTTAGGCTTTTTGCGACTTTTCCAGGGCAGGACCAATCAGCAGAGCATTGGATCTTGGAGCTGATATAGTTGTTACTGGAAGATGTACAGACAGTGCCTTAGTACTTGCCACCCTTATTCACAAGGTACTTATGCTATGGTCTTTATTGATGATGTAAAGATGAATACGGTAGGCGGCACAAATGATGGTACTGAATTTGGGCTTCCACTTTCTTTTGCAGTATCGGTGGGACAAAGAAAATTACAACAAACTTGCTGCTGGCAGGTGACCACATTGCCCATTTGATTTCCATAAAATCTGAACTGGAGTTCAGTGAAATTGTTCTTAGAGAAATTCTGTTGTGTAAACTCCACAATATCAGCACTCTAGTTCAACATAGTGTTCTTGGAAAAAATCTGTTGAAGTTTGTTGCTTTATCTTATAAAAGATATTTATATTTTCAGCTTGGCTGGCCATTTGATTGAATGTGGGGCCCAGGTAACTGGTGGCATATTCACCGACTGGCATACAGTGCGCGACTGGCAAGTACAAATGAACTATCATGGCCGGGTGGGCACACAACGTACACTTTTCGAAAATTTTAAGTAATTATCAAAGCTCAAGTCCTATCAAGTATAGTATTTGCATGAAAGAAAATGGGAGAAATTATCTCACAGGCACAACATCGGGTTCCCCATAGTTGAAGTGGAAGAAAGTGGTGATTTTATTGTTACAAAACCACCAAAAACTGGAGGCTTGGTGACAGAGGCCACAGCAGCAGAGCAACTACTTTATGAAATCGGCGATCCTGAAAATTACGTACTACCAGATGTCACTTGTGATTTCTCTAATGTACGAATTAGTGCTGTGCCAGGTTTGTTTAGTAGAGGGAATTCCGAAGTGTTGGACATGCCTTACAGAAGTGTTAAAGTTCTTTGATATGGCGCAAAGATTCGATATGTGTGATCGATTCGTCTCAGTTAGTGTTTGTGTTTTCAGCCTCTGTTTCAATTTCAGGACACTGTTCGCGCCTAAATTAACAGTGTCCCAGTAGTCTAGTTTACTTGGCCGCTCATAGGACACTGTTAATTTAGGCCCTAACGGTGTCCACAACCCCAGGCACCAGCGTAGGACACTGTTTCATTTCAGGACACTGTTCGCGCCTAAATTAACAGAGGCTGGAAACACAAACACTAACTGAGGCGTACAGGATACACTTCGATATGACCTTCACCATGATCTTCCTCTTGTACGTAGGTGCAAAATAAATAAATGTAATTAAATTTAATGTAATCAAAATTGCGTAAATGCCATCCACTGAGTACTTGCATGCACCGAATAAAAATAAAATACAAATCTCTTCAAATTTAGGCAAGGAGGGTGAAGCAGTTAAAGTTGTTGGTGCAAAGGGAAAACCGGCCACAAATACTTACAAACTGTGCGGAACGTATGCTGCTGGTTACAGAAGTACAGCTGTATCCGTCGTAGGGGGACCACGGTCTGTAGAGAAGGGCAAGCGAACGGCAGAAGCTATTTTGACAAGGTATATATTCGTGAGCGCCCCGATAATATTGTTTGAAAGTACGTTAACGCTATATGAATGCGACATCGCTAAAAATGGGTACGTTATGGCTTTCAGTGAGCGAGCCCCAATAATATATTCAGTTAATTTTATGGTAAATTGAGTACCAGCCATCTGAATATCGATGCTGTAAGACGAGTGTCTTGAAGTGTCAAACATGAAACTCCATTGCACTTCCCGCTTTTTGAAACATCGCATTTTGTAGAACAAGAAATATTTTCAAAGTACTGGGAATGTCTGACTTTACCAAGACAAATATACAAGTGCTCGGATCAGAGCAGACGTATGGACCACATGCCAATATAAATCTGGTAAGTTTTACTTTTTCAATCATATATCGTGCCCAAAGCCTTTCGCTCCAAAATGAGTGAAATGTCAAATAAATTCAGAACCCCAGAGAAGCTGTCGTGTGGATTGCAGTTGAACACAGCGACAAAAAGGCATTGGAATTATTTGGTAGAGAAATAGCACCGGCTGGTACGGGAATGGGTAAGTAACGGATTTTTTTCAGGATTCATAAAGAGATTATGTCTGATAAAAGGTATTCATGTCTGGATTCATTTTGAAGTGGTTCCTGTTCGAGCCAGTGGTTTATAACATTTGTCAAACTGTCGTTGCAGCTCCCGGACTGACTGCCATTGTTGGTGGACGGCCGCGACCGTAAGTTACCTCTCTGAATGGAATAACCTCACATTTATCAATTAAACTTATTTTGTTGTCTGAAAGCTTATTTACGTGGTATTCTCATAGATAATGGATATTTTCTTACTTTGTTAGATCTCCTGTTTTGAAATTATTTAGTACATTGTATCCCAAAGATAAATTCAAGGTGAGCAACTTCGGATAGATACTTTGTTGTCAGATAGTTTGTGACCATCAGCCATTGTTGTCAGATAGTTTGTGACCATCAGCCATTGTTCATTACAACATATGTGTTTTAAGTACAGTTGACTTTGATTACCAATATCCAGTTATCACCACTAATATGATGAATTAATTGTAGATAGATATTCATATAAATGGCGAACATATTGAGGAATACAAAGAGGAAGAAGCATCCCAAAATTATTCCTCTCCGCAAACATCACATTCTAATTCTAGTAAGAAAGACCTACCAAATGGAAACTACACCTTCAGACTCGAAGACCTTGCGTACACCCGGAGTGGTGACAAAGGAAACTCGGTTAATATAGGTTAATTTTTAGCGTATTTGAACACTTGTCTCATTTAAAGTCTACTTTTAAGTATTGTTTGCAAGCATCACGGACGTTTGTATTTTGGACTTAACCGGTGAAAGATAAAGTATATCTTTTATAATCTGCACATTTTCATGTTTGGCAAGCCATAACAACTAGATAGATCTCTGACAGGGTTCCCAAGTTTCCTGGAAAAATGAGAGTACACCTGGAAAAATCATGGAATTTTGCAAAAAACAATAAAAAAATCCTGGAAAAGTTACATGAAACCTGGAAAAATATTTTATTGAAAGTAAAAAGTGGTCAGTAGCTGTGATTATAATTAGCAAAATTTGATTTTGTTCATACTCTAGTATTATTTGTATGAAAGACAGTGTGGCAGTGGTGTCCAGATTACATATACACATTCAATATGTCTGTTGGTATTATTCATATGAAAAGGCATTTCCTGTCAGGTTACTCATTATTGTAGTATTATTTAGTTTTGGAATGGTACATTTAATTTTAGATGAAGCTTTATGTAAACATTTATCCAAAAGTAATTAGAGACCTAAATATTATTACAAATATACCTGGAATTTTTTTGAAAGAAACTGGAAAAATTATGGAATTTTGGCAGTCCCGAAAAGTGGGAACCCTGCTGTGCTATACCTACTTCACAATCCAAGATTTCAAAATTAGAATTTGCCATATCTGATCGAGTACGCTTTACTCTATTAGGATTCTCAGTAATTCTAAAGTAGTGCCTTGAAGACGATCTATACCTCGTATGGTAATATTAATTGATCAAAAAGTACCCATTGAACTTCGTAAAGGGACACATTTATTTTCCCTTGTAAAACCTCTTCTTGAATTTGAGGACAGTTTGTAGGTAACAGAAATGTACTTGTATCTGGATTAAATTGTTCGCGTTACCAATGTATCCTTTTCAGTCAAAACGTGTTGCAAAGCATTCATCATCGAGTCATACCATTTCGATAAACATTTTCGTTTGCTCCAATTAAAGGGAAAATCAATTCAATGAAAAACAAATGCAAAACTTTCTGTTGTAGGAGTCATAGCACGACATCCATCCTATGTGGATTACTTGAGAAAAATCTTAACAGCTGAAGCTGTTGATGAATATTTATGTCATTTATTTGAACAAAGAGATGGGCCTGTGGACACTAGAATACACAGGTAATTTGACACTGCGTGCATACACCATTACAAACGTTTCTTAAAGATCATAATCTTTTTCAACCAAATAACTCATTTTTGTGCTTAAGTGGAAACTACACCTTAAAACTGCGATCTTAACCTGTTATTACAAACATATTGTTTCTGTTTGGTTCAGTGTTCCGTTTATAGTCACTTGAAATTGCCAATATATGAGTCTCCTTCTGATTTCAGATACGAGCTACCCGGTGTAAATGGATTCAATTTTTGCCTAAGAAATGCTCTAGGAGGCGGTGGTGTAGCATCCTTGAGAAGCGATCCACAGGTAAAATCACACTGTAACAAATGTTCAATTTATTAACGTATTGTTTCCTCATGAAAGTAAAGTTTAGAAAGTGGATTTATTTTTACAGGGAAAAGCTGTCGGCCAGATGCTCTTAGACTTTGAAATCAAGAACGTTCCAGACTTAGTATCATTATCTAATACCTGAAATGAATTTTTACTTCAGCCACACAAAATTCAAATCAAAACTGTCGGAAACATAAATTTGCCCCAGGTCAAGTTGTAAGAGAATGTGTCATAAAAATGAGTATCCGAACTTGAGAATTTTTTATCCTGGGTCCTGTTTGTAAAGGTTTAGTTGGAAAGAGCACACACAAATTGACAAAATATCTGATTTTTTTTTTTTTTTTTTTGCAACAAAATGATTGGTAGCATTGTTTAAAAGTTTGTCAACAACAATCAATTTTCAGCGGTACCCAGTGCACTTCATCGATGTCTAACTTATATGCAAGATTGCTCAATAAATTTTTTTTAAATTACAACGAATCTCACATTTGTGTGTAAAATTATTTTTTCGCTGCGCACAATATCCGCGTTGATTGATGATATTCATAAAAACACAGTATTCATTGACGAAACGTTGATTATCGTCGTTTTTCAATTTCCAGTATTTTACTCCGGACCTTTTCCGAATGCTCACAGGCATTGGTTTTTGGCATCTAACTTTTGTAATATAACTTTCAAAGCAATTGCAATAGTCTAGATCTAGCAGCAGTGTATCAATCGATGAAAATCCTGCAAAATTTGTCCATGATTCCTGATGTTCCCATTTTTGATCGACGTTGGATTTCTAAATTGCTTTCTTTCGTATCAGCTGAAGTGACGTATAACATAAGGCGCTGAAAGAGACAATAAGGTTTTTGAGGATTTTGAAACTAGAAAATGGACGTTCCGATTGTTGCATTATCGGTCAACTCTATGTGCGAGCATTCCAGAAGCTTTGTTTGTTTAGGATACTCCTCCCTCAACTTGATTCTCTTTGTTTGAGTTGGGGTGACGCCTACCACAGCTTGCTCTTTGTCAATCTAAGTTTTGCCATCATACAGCTAACATGTAGATCATATACTGGATTTAATAAATAGTTAGAAATGTAGTTTACAAGTCGCTTTTGCTTCATAATTAAACACCGATGGTGATAACTAATTGGCATGGGATAAATTCCCCTATCCTATTTCATATTATCGTAAAAATCTTCCTCTGCTTAAAATTGTGTGGCCATTATGAAATTGCCTGTTATAATGGTTGACGTATTTATTTCAATCGATATAACCTTTCCTCCCCACTCCATTTTCACAACGGTTCAGGAACCTCCCCCAACCCTCATTTTTTATTTTGTTTGATTGGGGTTTTTTTTTGGCTAATAAACTCTATTTAATAGACTCTAGATCTAATGAAATTTCTATCTATGTTTCTATCGAGTTCTTAGTTCTCTCACCAACTCTAATCGCAGCAACGGTTAAGGTGAACCAAATCAAATTCTCTTTCACAGTTTGTCGTGCCATCATCTCTTCCTCCTTAACATCGGGTTGACCCTGTAATCGGATCATTTTTCAAGAATGTACGGATACCCGAGGTATAAACTTTTCTGTACCTACTACAAGCAAATACTACATGTATTTTGCCTCCAAAACATTTGCTATCAATTTCAGTGGCACCATCAGCACTACGTGGTGTAGGATAGTCCAGGAGTTCCAAGGGCACAATAGTTCCAAAGTAGTATATACTCTAACAGAGAGATTGAAAATATTATCTATCCAACAAGTGTAACCATAATCGGACAGTAAGAAGATGTTCGTTAAAATGAAGTACATTTTGTGTGATGGCTGTTTATGTTGTCAAAATGTTATGAACATTCTTGCAAGACTGCAATTCCATGTCGAAGCAATCCCTGTATAATTTATTCTAAAACCGTTTTTAATTAAAATATTAAATGAGGTTACTCTGCTGAAAGATACCAAATGAAGGAAGAAATCAAATAGCACATGTGATGAGGTTCATGCATTCATGTTTCCCTAAGTATCATTGATGTATATTTTCATTGCGGGATGTCCCAGAAGAATTGAAAGGCATTACTACAACAGAATTATCAACCAACGGGTGTTAAAACTTATTAGGGTATATATGTTATTTGATAGCCCATGTTCTTCACATTGTTCCAAACTGTAATCTTATTAAAACATTGTGCATGGTAAAATAATTAATGGTGGCAGTTATTTTCCTGCGCTGCATTAACCGGGTCATGCGCGTAGCACCAGGGAAGACAAGGTTTTCAGTCCTGTCTGTCTTTCTGCTCACAGGGAGTCCCTATTCCCAGTCAGAAAGGCCTAGTCAAGAAGGAGGCGTGATTGGCATGCCTTCTCATGTTCATGGAAGGCTCTTCTTGTTTTAATAATGAAATGCACCAAAACTGCATGTCACTTTCAACATTGAAACTTGATGTTATACTGTTTATTGTTTACAAATCGATGACTCATTACATTTCTCTATTGGATAATGCCCCAGTGCATTACAAATTATTTGAACACGCACTAATGCGCCAATAAATATTCGTTCAAACTTTTTTCAATTCTTTATCAGAGCACAAAAAATAATTGTCGGCCGCAGTTAATAGGTGAATTCAAAAGTATTCAACAGGAATGTGATTTGGCACCCAGTTGTGTTCTTAACAATTACACAATAAATAAGGGCACAATTAGAATAGATTGTAATACAAATATCAGTCTTATAAAATTTACAACATGTTCAAACCCTTTCACATCTGACTTTTCTTGTGCCGACATAAATAGAAATACAAGATTAATATAATGTGGTCATGGAAATTCCAGCATGAAGATAGCAAAGGCTACACAACTGGACGGACAAGTTAAACATTTTTTGAAAATCTGAAATTACCACTTGTGGGCAGGCGACCAGGACCAATGAGAACTCGGTGTTTTTCACTGGTGCGAAAGAGCCGTTGATTTTTCTCCAGTTGTGACTTTTCAGGGTCATTTACTGTGCGAAAATGACGTTGCCTTACAAAGATTATGAAGTAACTGTAACACAATGGGGTTGCGAGTTCACCGGAGCTCTATTTATGTTTTTTTACTGTACACTGGGCCCACCTTACATATAATTAGATTCCATGGAACATATTTCTTGAGGCAGTGTTAAAAAGTTGTTACTACCAGTATTCGCTTCCAACAAACAAGTTTTTTTTGCATCTTTGTAATGTAAGGGGGCCCCAGTATACCTTGTAAGTTTCTGATGTGGTCATCTAAATGTATGCTTCGGTAACGTCTAAATAGCTTTCCAATGGAATTATCTCATTAAATATTTACATAATACCAAACCATTAACAATAATATTAACAACTGTAATCGACACTCTACATCGGTCTTCAGAACAATGCTTTCAACAAAGTAGAAATACCGTGACGTAATTTTGTCAGAGACCTCACATTTAGTAGTCATTAAAGACTGGTTTAAGACATCCTCAACCGGATCAATTCCCGTGCAAATTTGTCCGAAAGCTTATTCTTCTGCAGCAAAAGTTCGATCTTGATCAAAGTTACATCCCGAGTAAGACTTTTGTTTTGAAACATCATTCCACTGCGATAGCGTTCCGAATCTCCCATTCTTGTCAGATGAAATTCAATGACAGGCAATGAGTTTGGGAATTGAGGGATTTCAAATTGTTTTGAAGAGTTTTCTTTTAGTTTCACCAATTTAACGGATGAGTATTTTGTGATACACAAAACCAACGTCCTGATCTCGAAAGTTACTGTGGCAGTTGTTTTCTACAAATGCATCACTTGGTGTTAGCAAAACATGAGGTACATTGTCCTTTTTGCCAAGGCACACTAATTCAATTATCTGACCTCGCTTGCTATTCAGAAGCAAACTGGTTGCAAAATGGAATCACTTCTACCATCACTTTGTGGGAATGTGCAACAGTTACATTCTAATACAATGGTCCTAGGTATTGAAAGCAAATGCGAAATTTTCTTCATACTTCTCTCAATTTTCTGTTAATAAAATAGTGTGCACAAATATTTTTAATCACTATCACCACATGTCTTCAACACAGTTCTGTTCACATTAACATCTTACTGGTCTAGAAACGAATCCGGTTACATGTAGCTTCCTTCACGTGATTGCTTACTTACAAGTTACCGTCTCAAAATTCCACCTGAACTAAAGAGGTACATGACTGAACAAGTAAGATACAGATTCCCCGTTGTGTGTACGTCGAATTGCTTCTGCTAACATCATCGAAATGTCAATACACTAAAATGAAAGGACAAAACGTTTGCAAATAATATCTATTACCTGTTAAATATAAAGGGGTATGCGCAGGGATCAATAAATTCTCAGCGGCGGAATATAGTCTGAATCAGCCCAGCATAAACTCAATCGTGAACATTTGGTTGACATTCATTCTTCCTCATGGAAACGAAAGCATCACTTACCTGCAACTTTGATGTAAGTTTCATTTTCGCTTCCTGAGGTATAGTATTTGTCACAACAACACACTCAAACATGGAATTGTTAATTCTGGACACTGCTGGTCCAGAAAGTATACCGTGAGTACAAATTGCGTACACCTTTTGGGCACCCGCTTCCAATAACCTGAATTGGAAACAACATTATAAGTGAATACACCTGAAATAACGTAAATGCATAACGGGTTTTAATTTCGACATTTCATTCATTTAAAAGTGCTTTAAAGCAAAGCCATCTGTTCTGTCGCCCACCACCTTGGCTGTCACTTTTTTGATATTTATAAGACCTTTCTCATCAGAAGAACACCACAATGTTGCTCCTCGTTCCGTGATGATAGGCACACACCCTTCACCTTCACAGTGAACAAACACGACAAACATGGCGAAGTCTTACAATTTTATTTCTGCCGGTCGACTATTTCTAGCAACTTTTGCAGAAGAACTCACTTTTCGGCAGCATGACACACAGTCCCACATGTATCGGCCATGTCATCAACAAGAATTGCAACCTTTCCTCTAACGTCACCAACCAACACCATTGAAGCAACTTCGTTTGCCTTTCTCCTTTCCTTGTGGATCAGAGCGAAGTCCACATTCAACTTGTCTGCAATGGATGTAACCCTAAACACAGAAAAGAACAGGTTAACTTAAGTAACAAACAATTATAAATAACGTGAACACCTGGAGAAATTTAATTGCAAAGATCACTTTACCGTTTAGCACCGCCGGCATCGGGAGACACTATTATGGAATTACGCCATTCCACAATATTTTCTCTTATCCATTTGAGGACTGCTGGTTCTGCATACAAGTTATCAACGGGTATATCGAAGAAACCCTGGAAAGAAAGTGTTTTCGATTAACCTCTGTCTGTGTCTGAGTGGTGAGCTTTAATTTGAGGCGGTTAATCTAGATTAACCGCCCCAAACTGAAGCTCACCACTGAAACATGGAGGCTTACTGGAATGGAGGCTTACTGGAGACTCGTAAACAAATATAAATGTGTCACTGTTCCGCAACACGTACTTTTATCCAACGACGAGTAAGCATGATCTTTACCAAGTCTTACAGTTGCAATATATTTTGGACTTTTGATTTGAACATTTCATTACTATTTGTCACTGAATGGATCAGATTCAGGTAAACCGTTTTATTATTGCATTTTATTACTAAGTTATCAACGGGAATTTTATTTTTATTTATCACTGAATGGATCAGACCCGGGTAAACCGAATACATGTGGTTATTAATAACCTTAACAACTAATGTGATACAATTAAATTACATTCACTACCGTATGTTGTAAAATTAAAAACCTGTATTTGTGATGCATGCAAATCCATTGTTATTATGTGATCAGCTCCTGCCACAGACAACATGTTCGCCACCAGTTTGGCAGAAATAGGCGCGCGACTCTGAAAATGTCAGTAGGAAATATATTTCAACAACACAAGCGACGCACGCACGCATTTCTTTGTTTTCATTGAGCATAGAAATCATTAACTCAATACCTTGTCTTTTTTGTCCTGACGGGCGTAAGGAAAACAAGGAATCACCGCGGTCACTCTGCATGCTGAAGCAATCTTACAGGCGTTTATCATGATGAGCAGTTCCATGAGTCCGTCGTTTATTTCTCCGCAACCGCTTTGCACAATGTAGACATCCTCTCCACGAACTGACTCTCCAATCTCCACACTAAAAAATCAGATTGTGAAAGGTTCACCAGGTGGCTCGCACCTCTTGCACCCCTCACACCCTTTGTGCCCCTTGCACCCTCACACCCCTGTGCCCTTACACACTTGTACCCTTGGACCTTGCACCCCTCACACCCTTCCACACCTTGCACCCTGGTACCCATTGCACACTCACACCCCTTGTGTCCCTGGCACCCTTGTGCTTTGCACCCCTTCCATTCCATCCTTTTGTCCTTGTACCCTTGCGTTCTCAATCCCCTTGCACCCCTGTGCTCTTACACCTTTGTGTCCTTGCACCCTTGTGCTCTTACACCCATGTGTCCTTGTACCTTTGCACCCTCACACATTTGTGCAGTAATGTTTCACTAGGTTTTTGGATCCGGACCACTTCTCCACACAAAAAGTTCAAACAAGTTTGATTTAAAATGTAGTGTTGAGGTTTTCCCACCAACTGCAAGTAGAACCACCACCCCCATCTGTTCACAGAATGGCATTTGTAGGTCCACCAGGGGCCCAAAATGTTTACGCAAAAAGCCCAAACCAACTACTAAGGCGACTCTAACGAGCTACCAATGAACCCACTCATACATAATACTTGGCGAGGGTAAGGCGGAAGCAGAAAATCACCGAGTTGACCAATAGGATAATTTTTAAAAAATTAATGACAATGAAGCCGCCCAATCAACATTAACCAGAAATGCTCGCCAAGTACCATCAACATTTTTAAAGTGATTCTGTGCACAGTGGCGGAATAATTTGTACCAGGTAGGTAGTTCGTTCTTCCATACCTCAGGCCATGGCATAACCCAATTAGCCACTGACAATTTAAAACTCCAAAATGCCACAATTTCAACACCAGTTCGTAGTGCACTTATTTTTCACTCATGATTTTTGGTAGACACGTGTTAGGGAATGCTGACCTCTGTCTAGAACATGTATTTTAAAGGAACTGGTTCATGTTTATGCTTCACGGAGCGCGGGTGCATTCAGTAAATTTCTTTACACATGATAAAATCGGTTGGTAGATCTACTGTAAAAGAAAACATTAAAATATTTAGATCTGGAGTCTATAAACTTTACCATGTCTCCTGATTGCTGAATTTCTTCGTGACCACCTTTCCAAGTTCTATGCCCAATCGATCTGCAATCTTCTGCGCTAAATCTGGATGTGATGTTCCACTGAAGACCTTAATATTAGGCATCGCGCGCTTATTCTGAGCACAAAGACTGCTGTCGTCAATTAATTTCAAATTTATATTTGCGTCCCGAGGTCCCTTTCTCAACTTGTAGTCACCCGGTTGCTCTGCCATGTATAAAATTCTAAACGTAATTGACGATACACGCGCGCTACATGTGTCCAAAGCTCTTTGGCCTTGATTACTAAAACTTGTCTGAGATTTAAATCACTGAAAAATGTTTAGAACTGTCTGGAGTTGGACACAAAACAGGATTTAAAAAGGTACTTATTGACAAAGTTTGTGTCTGAAAAAACTGTAAAAGTTCATAATATAGATCTGTGTGTTCGTGTGGATATGGCCTGCGCCACACAACAAGTGATAATTTACCGTTTCCATGTTTAGCAGAACCGCCATGTTTGCGAACATCATACACACACACACACAAGTTTTGTCTTTGATTGACTACATATAGACTTTAATCAAGAACACGGCCGTTTGGAGGAGTCTCATGGACAAAGTCATTTAGTTGGTTCCTGTAAATATGGCTAATAGCATTGCAGAATCGAGAATAAAAAGAGAATTTAAGGAAGTGGTGAAAAGTGATGAGGTAAAGCGTGTTAGATCTAGACTCTAGATCATTTAATTCATTACCATGCACCAAATGATTGCTGACAATGGACTGATTTGGCAAATCAGTCCATTGTCAGCAATTGAAATAGACTCTACCATCTTTTTAGCCCCGTCCGTCATTGTTGGGCGTTTCCTATGATAGATCTATATTAACTGACTTGTGGCAATCATACGACAATCATAATCATACGACAAGCTGGAAGTCTAACTTTGTTTTCAGATAGTTCTGGAGTACTTTCAGGACCCCACCTCCCTTTTACTATTATCACCACACCTTTGTGTATTTGATTTGACAATATTTTGATTCTACTCAAAAGGGGGCGATTTTGGCTGAAAGTTGAAATGTCATATATTTGCACAAGTGAAAGACATATTACAGGGCCATTTGGAAAAATATCGATTTATGATGTTGGTTTTTTAGTCGCGCCGTCTCTCCGAGCGGAGCGACTTATCTGGTCACTATGGTGTCCGTATGGATGGATGTCTGTATGTTTGCTGGCTTGCTTGTTAGCTCACACTCACCCCCCCCCCCTCCGGTAAAGGGAATTTGAGATAACACCAGATTTGGTTTGACGTATGTTCAGATCGAAAAA
>JBCAUG010633904.1:0-14032 GCA_038406175.1 Haplosyllis leylae | reverse complement strand
TGGTTGTTGCTATTTTGTACGTGTAGGAATACCAGTTCAGTGGCGGAGCTAAGGAGGCGTCAGGGATTCCCCCCCCCCCCCGGTCCAATTTTCTTCATCTTCATGTAGTTGGCCGAAACATTAGGTTTAGTGTTGGCGTCCTCTTCCCACCCACTCACCCCCGTCTGGCGAATCCTAGATCCGCCGCTGCAATTTATTTATTTTTTCACCAACATGATGGTCTAATACAAGGACGTTGAACAAAAGGATGTTGTTCTGTGTGTTGTGTACATTTCAAAGTTTTGTTTCCGAGGAGACACGACATGAATGTCTCAGATACCATTGCCATGGAAATATCTGTCAGTGTACCACATTAACAAAGGTAATTGTGCGAATGTACTTTGCAAAAATTCACGACGAACTTACTCATAGATTTTGTAGTCCTCTTGGCATAAGTTCTCTCTTTGTGAAAAAAACCCGGCTTTTATGTGAGTTTTTTGAAGTAGTAGGAGTTATGGGTTAATACAGTCATGATTGTTGGGCTTCATGATGCAAAAGAGGACTATTTGAAAGCATTTTGTCTACATAATCATGTCATGTTTAAAGAAAGTGAAATGTTGGCACATATTAATACCCGCGATTATCTTGTTGGAAATAGCATTAGCTTGTGTTTATCTATCAAGAAAGGTTGAGAATTCCAGCATTATTGATGACAGGTTAGTTCAACAAAATCATTTATCACTCACGTTATGTATTTCAGTCAAAACTTTTAAAGGAAAGAGTTTGCGCTCGAAAAATTAAAAAAAAAGGTCAAACCACCAAAGAGTTAACTTTTTCATCTTGATTGAGTCTACAAAGCCTTTAGTATCGCTTGAAATACAAGTGTTGAAGTGAAAAGCGTCTAGAAACGTTATGATTGCCTGACGAAAGGGGGCGCTATCATCTAATAACGTTCATCAAATTCGTGCTTTGGCATCCTAAAATTAATAAATACTTATTTAACCACTTTCTTGTGATTATAGATGAAATATATGGAAAACAAATTTAGAAATATAATCATATATTTATAATTTTTTGCTTCTTTATATATCTTCTGGTTTTAAATAATTATTATCTGTTAATTTGTATTGCGTATAACACACCAGTTTAAGGATTTGATGATGTACATTATAGCCTGGCCTCCACCCAACATCAGCATACTTACCTGGCACAGGGGCTACCGTGATCAAGTAGGCGGTGCCCCCAGAGTGAGGCCTTACCATTGCACTCCGGTTTGGCTGACCTTTGCGATCGCCCCAAATGTGGGCGACTCGGGTGCGTAATTTATGGTAGTGGGGGACTGCGTTCGCGCTATCCCCTGAAATTTGTACAAAATGTTATGATCTTCTATTTCTAACTTTTTTAGGAGTACGCAGTATGTTATATTATCTGTGTTTTGTGCTGGTCTACTTCTTCTTGTAATCATTGTGGCAATTGTATTTGGGTGTCACAATTCCCGAAGCAGTACCTTGTCAAGATTCGTTTCCAGATTCGCAAGAGGCCACCACAAATCAAAAGTAGGTCTGCTGCTTTTCGCAAATTTCAAATTGATAACTGTTTAATTGACAACAAAAAGTAGCTCTGTACAAAGGAAATACATTGCTTTAGTGTACTTTTACCACTTCTTTTCACTATAATTTAAAAAGTAAAGGGATAACATTTTTTGAAAACAAGTACATCTCTGCTTTGACTTTGAAAAAAAAGTCAAAGCTAAGAAGATCCTTCCCAAAAATATAGTGAACAATTTCACATAAACTTGGTTGACAGAAATAACCTGGTACCCACTTTCAGTTCGAGTTCTTTCCCTTCAATACAGAAATGTTGGATCCACAGCAGTTCACTACTTTTTCGTGGCAATTTATACATATTCTTGCAGAATTACCATGGCTACAAAATACAGAACATGACATACCCTTTTGATGACACTACAATAAGACCAAGTAGATCCAAACCACGGAAACAGAGGATCAAAAACAAAGGACTTTTCTTCAGTAGATCCAAGCCATTTGCTGTCAGGTCTGAATCGTTTCAGTATGAAGATGGTTCTCAATACGGAGAGAATAACGACAAAAATTACAAAAATAGAAGTGTTTCAACTCTGAAAAGAGCCTCTACAGGAACTGATACTCGTTACAACGTTGACAGGATTGAATTTTCACCAGTGCACAATACACTAAAGTCAAAAGCAGGGAGAAAATACGTTAACAGCCTGAATGATTCTCAATTTCAATTTTTGTATGGTTCTCCCCGAGAAAGTTTCAGTTACTCACAAAGGAGCTCCATAAATCCGAGCTACTCAGACACTTTGGAGGACAATTACTTCGCGACAGATTACACTGATTGGAACTATTCAACAATGGCCTCGAACAGTCTAAAAGGACAAATGCGGGTTTATTCCAATCCCCCTATTTTAGTTTCCAGTGGGCCATTTGTCAGGCATGATGCACCAGAAGCAACTAACTTGCACATGATCTACACCGATGAAGACTACTCCAAGATATGTCAAAGGGAACATCAACTCATTCCTCTTGAACAATTCCTTCCGAGCGAGCAAAGATCAAATCCGTACCAGGAAAATCAGCCCAGGGAACGCAAACTCCATCATCAGTTTGGGAATTATCCAAATCAGCATTCACAACCCAAACGTCACCACAGCGCAACAGGTTCATATGCCACGAATGTACAATTCATCAACCCATCAGGAAAGTTGGTTTCTTATCGAGTTATCAGACCCAAGGTAACAGGAGCGCCCGTCAGTGTGAAGGTCGAATGATTTCATCATAACATCATAAATCTAGGAAATTGATTTTTTCTTTGGATATCTTCCGTCTTTTTGAATGCATCTCAGATATACCTATTTATGTACATCAAAAACGTAAATAAAGACATTTGAGAAAGACAGAAGAACTTTTATAAAATGGTAAACACCTTTTATTGTAATACGTTGAACATTCATTCAGAGAATACCGCTAAACTCGTCCTTTTTTAATTACAATAATTCACGCGGATCTGGATAAAGCTATAATCTAGTTAAAATAACATCAGAAAACAAATATTCATTGCAGTGGCGGATCCAGGATTTGCCAGACGGGAGCGCCAACCCCAAGGGGGCGGCAACCTATGATTTGACCATTTTTTCCCGAAAACTGCGGGAAAATGAAAGAAATTGGAATAGCAGGTATTCGCGCCCTGGTGCATTGAATGTCTCTGTTATCTTCTAGAATATAAATTTTAACGTCCTTAAATCTGTATGTATCAAATGTTTAAATTCGGATTTTTTTCCTCCCCCATCGCCTTGTTTGCCATGGACGTCTGGGAGATCGAAAACGTCTGTTCATCTGAATGCCGAAAATACTTTTTGACATCCGTGTCTTGTTAAATGAACAGCGGAAAGAAGAAGTGGAGGGGGTGATTAGTGTTGGTGATGCGGGTTCATATTGTGATGAAATTGGACTGTACGCCGGTGATGCACTGTACACTGGTGAGGGTGGGAAGCAACTTATTGGGGCTGAAGAATAACCTGGTGAAGTTGGGGAAGCTGGACTGTAATTTGGTGAGGTTGGGCTGTAACTTGGTGAGACTGGGCTGTAGTTTAAGTTGATATGGCTTGGTGAGGTTGTATTGTAACTTGGCGAAGCTGAGCTGTCAATTGGGGAGGTTTTGATATGACTTAGGGTGTGACTTGGTGATTTTAAAGGTAATTGTATTGAAGAAGAACATGGGCTTTCGGTCGATAAAGCAAGGAACGAATCTTCGATGCAGAATTCAACTCCAGAAAAAGACGTTCCCTCTTGATTTATACTTGAAGAATGGTGTTCTAGATTACTCTTATCTGTGAACATAGATCTACACGAATGGTTCTGCAGTTGAAAATTAAATTGTGCGTCAACTTCCTCCAACATGTTGTCAATTGTCATAGGAGTAGCAATCGGCCTGTACACATGCTTAGAATTTGTCACACCTTTGAATGAAGATCCTTGCCACAAGGAAAAATTTGGTGAATTGAATGGGGACTTTTGTGAGTTCGATGTCTCAGAACTTGGAACTACACCAGATAACTTTGCAGAATGTTCAGCCAAATCATCTGCAGCAAGGGATTGTGCTGAAAATACAAGGACTGGAGAACGTTGAAGGCTGTTCTCCACAAATGTTCCTTTTCCACTCGCCGAGTCTAATTCTATTCTGTTCCGCCTGTAAAACAGTGTACGAAGACATTTTCCAGGATCTTTTTCCTTTTTGTCATGATTTTTTATCAACAGCTGCGTTTTTATTCATCAATTCAAAAAATAAACTTTCCGCATGTACATGCACATTTGATAATTAAGCATTATTTTCCCTTTTCTTTCTTGATAATTTTACAATTTGATTAACTTTTTTATACCCGTGCATTCAGATAGAAATTATTGTTACCTAATTGCGATATTCTCCGTATCGTTTCCCAAAGGATTTAAGACTTGACCTGTCTCCATGTTCATTGGATTTTCAGAAGGAAAGAATTTTATGAGCTTGTTTAAATTGTAGCAAGGTCTTTCGTGTTACCCCTTGTGTTCGACACGACAGCTACCTCGCAAATGAATCTAGTAGATTGCACAACAGATTTTATTGGTATTTTTGTGTGACATCATTCGAGATTGTTATCACGTCCAATCACATTAAAGGAAACCTTTACGGACACAGACGAAAGATCCCGAAGAACCCACACAATAGATATATGTCAATGTTTCTGACCCACATACATGTTTCTCATTTTTTTGGCTGCGATCACAGGCAGAAAGGACACAATGTGAAGCGCAGAGGTTATAAGGTTGTCAGCATCTTGTATACAAAGTAAGTGGCTATGATCAATTTTTTTCCCTAAAATTAGGAAGTCATTTGATTTATTTAATACTTTTTGTCAATTATTTTCAGATTATCCTGCTTTTGTGTGACCATATGTCTTGTCCAATTTATTTGCACACCCAAATCAAATGAAAGGACTGTAACCAGCTACAATATCTGTACTATTTTCAGATCATAATCATTATAATGTTTGCATGATTAAACGTTTCCTTGTCAACCTTGATAAAGATTATTGTGGTGAAAAAGAATTTGTTCATAAATTTGATCCAACACTTATTTGATTTAACAGAATGGAAGCTGACGACAAGCAAAGAATTCTTTTAAACCTAACTCAGTTTTCCGATGACCTAATAACATCTGACGTTACACCGGCCCTCATACAAGAGGGAATCTTCACATTTGACGATAAAGCCAGAATTGAAAACCAGGTAAACAAACCAAAATCAACGAACTGAGTCATATATTCTTAGCTTCCTGCTTTCAATACATGTTTTTTTTACAAATTAAGTTCCAATATATAAATCATTGATACTTCATTTTGGTACACGGGTCATCATAAATGGTGATTGTAATGATAATCCTAGTGGTACACTGAATGAGGTGTCTCATCTCAGAGCTTCAGGTAAATACACATTCAGTGGCGGATCTACATTGGGGTGTGAGGGACGCGCCCGCCCCCTGACCAAAATTTCTTTATTTTCGTGCAGTTTTCGGGAAAATTGGTCAAATAGTGTGTTGGCGCCCCCCCACCCCCCTCTGGGGTTGGCTCCCTCTCCTCTGGGAAATCCTGGATCCGCCACTGACACTGACACTGATACAGCTTATAGCTTGCGAAAAGTTATTATCGATACGCAATGTACAAAAAAATAAATATCACACAAGAAAAACCCACTTAACTCTGCTGCCCACTTAAGTCTTCTGCCAAGAATAACCGGTTCAGGAAATTTTAGACAATTTCATTTCATTTTATTTGGACTGTGTGGTGGTGCCTGTCCTGCATTTAAATGGAAATTATACAGTAATTCCTCTTATGATAAGGGGCGAGTTGCAGGGTAGGTCTCCCCAGGAACCAAATTTTCATGTTTTTTTTTAACGAACATAAACAATAAATGTGCACGCAAGATCAAAAACTGAAAAGACATTATGACTCCGCAGCAATTTCGAAAAAGTTATGCCCACAGTTCGCGCCATTTCTCAACTTTGTTAACAATTGTCCATTTATGTCTGGCAATCTGGCAAGCTTTCCACGCCTACTTTTTGCAGACCACTCCGAGAGATAGTGCTCTGAAACTGATAGAATTACTACTAACCAAAGGGCCCAATGCATACCAAGCGTTCAGAAAATCCCTATTAGAGAACCAGAGCCACCTAGCAGATGCACTGGACAAAACACAACTGACAGATGCGGTAAAACAGCCTGATGCAAACGGTTCGTACGCAATAACTTACGAATTGAAAATGTACGTGTTTTAAACCATTTGTGGATAATTTGTTTAGATTTGTAATTTTGAAAGATTTTGCTTGAAATCGCAAAAAAAGGAGAAAAGAAAATATTTTCTGGCAATAATAATGAAAGGGAAAGCTCACTTTGCAGACATTGGATTTTTAATCAAGGCTGAGCTGGCCGAACATTACAAGAGGACGTTGCAGTCCATCTCGCCTTTACAGTGGTGTGACTGGTTTCAGTTGGACTTTGAAAATGTATTCACGCAAGTGAGGCTTGTGAGAGGAGTGCGAAGGAAGGTTTTTGCCAAACCGGTGAAAGAGGAAGCCAAGTAAGAGTTCTCAGTTGTTAATTTGTTAACCAATTTTTAATTCTCGTTTGTTGTGTATAATAAAGCCACTTAGTCGAACAATTGATAAAGACTATGCAGAACGCGGATGTACGGTTGTTTATCTGAAGTCATTTGTTGATGTAATCTGAACATTTTTTGGAAGAAAGTTCTTGATCGAGCTGACTTTTTATTTCTAGACAAGGCTACGTTGAGCAGCATGAAGATTTATTCAAACCGCACCAAGAATGTGCTGATCCCAACCGAATCATCCTACAAGGGGAACCTGGAATTGGAAAATCTACAATGTGCCAAAAGATTGCGTTTGACTGGTCTAAAAACTCTAGTGATGTTAGAACTAAAGACAAGCGATCGTCCGTGGATAGAACATTACCCAAATATCTGGAATCGTTCAAGCTACTGTTTTACCTTCATGCAAGGGACATGAAGAATTCTCTTTCTGATTCAATCTATGATCACATTTTGCCAGAAGACTTCTCAGTCAGTAAGGAGGACTTCCAAAAGTACGTTGAGCTACACCAGAAGGAAACACTCTTCATAATTGATGGATACGATGAAATGAACAAAGAGGCAACAAGTGTTGTACAGAAGTTAGTTCAGAGAAGAATATTACCTCACAGTACAGTATTGTTGACATCAAGGCCACAATATGCCATGCACTTGCTAAAATACTTTGATTCACAATTCACAGTGAATGGGTACAGTCAGAAGAGAATGGATGAATTCATTAAGAAGTACTCCTCCGACATGGCAGTCCCAATTGAAACATTTGATTCACTTCTGAAGAGAATTAATAGCTACTCGTCCATGAAAGATATTTGCCGAAACCCACTTAATTTATGCTTTTTGTGTATTTTGTGTGAGGAAAGCAATGGAATATTGCCGTACACTAGAACTGAAATTTATGACGAAATTGTTGACATGTTGTTACAGAAGGCGAGTGTGAGACTGGGCATACCAATAGAAAAACTGGAATGGCATCTGAAGCAGCTCTGTAGTTTGGCTTTTGATGGTATAAAGAGAAACGTATTCAGTTTCCCAGCGAGTCACTTCACATGCGAAGAAGTTCTGTCATCCATGGGCTTTCTTAACAAGGAACTCCCTATCTCCAGATTGAAGAATCCAACTGTCTACTATGCGTTCACACACACTAGCTTCCAAGAGTACCTGGGTGCAAAGCATGTTACATTAGTCCCTAAAGCTGAAAGAAAGAAAATTTTGTTCAAATATCTGAGAGGTCGACAGATGTCTGCTGTGTGGGGCTTCTTTTGTGGAATGAACAGAAACAATGATTCAAATCTGCTAGAGTATTTCACTGCCTTTGATGAGCAATACTGTCCTATGGTTCTCGATCTTTCGTCAGGATCGGAGAGAATTCACATGCCACGAAGCATACCATTTCACCGCTTGAGTGTTCAAGACATAACGGCAGGGCTACACATTCAATTTTTCAAATGTCTCAAAGAAATAGACGTGAATAGCCTGTCTGCCGAAACGCTTGAATTGATTACAAAATGCATCCCGCGTGAGATAAGTTTCAGTCATATTTACACGTCCAAGACGGCCCTGACCGGTCTTCTAAACTATCTGAATGTGAAGAAAAGTGTCGACAAGTATCAGCTGGTCATATCCAGCCAGGTCTTTTCTGACCAGGAGCAAAATGAAAAAGTATTTCAATTATTCAAAGAAATTACAAAAACGGGCCAGGTTACCAGTGTGGGTCTGCACATGGTGACCTGTACGTCTCAGCTGAAGGCTGGTTTTGAAATTTTTGATTTAGACAAAAGTTTCTCCCCAATCAAATGCTTGAAACTGAAGTTTATGAACTTTGTAGATACTTACCAGATAGAAATTGAAAATTTAAACGTGGGTCATGGGATCAAATGCCTTGAGATACACGATTGCAACATTCCCAAATTGGTGGTTAGATTACTAGAACAGATTTCTTTGAAATCTAGAGACCTGAATAAGCTCGTGATACACGGTTGCACCATGGATGAAAACGCATTAGCCAAACTTGTAACACTAATGAAAACTAAGAATGGCTTGACCGAGCTAGAATTCTGTGAAAACCACATTCAGAGAGATAATGAGATGGCTACACTTCCCTTACTTGCCGTATTGGAAGCCAGGGAATCAACTCTGACTGGTCTGTCATTATCTGGTCTTCCATCAAGGCAGTCTTGGCAACGAGATTCGGTTTACTGCTCCCATGTGACCAAATATATGAAAGGTATCTTATTAAAGAATAGGCTTGAACGTTTACACGTTTCAAAAACGGTGCTGCACAAAGCAATATTGGAGGTCTTGGTGTCGTTCGTTCGACAAGGAAATGTGAAAGTTTTGGAAGTTGAGTTTTGTTTCATTATTTGCTTAGATACATTCAATGCCCTGCTGGAATCTTTAGGTGACGTTCCTGAGTTGCGCCACTTTAGCATCAAGGGTTGTACCCTCAAGTTACTTCCAGAAGGCAATGCCACTCCATCATCTAACATGAGCCTATTAGAAATCGACAGTTTAACAACAGACCTAAATCAGCTTAGTCCCAGGCCTGTCAGCCCCGTACTAGACTCTAGAAGTCCTCGGTCTCGAAGGATTCTAACCTCGGGAGGGGGTTTTAGTCCTCCAAGGTTCAGATTTGTCCCAGAAACATACACTCGAGCAATTAGTGTTCCAGAGGGTATGCAAGACAAAGTGGTCATGTCCACCATCAATAACGCCCGCATTGATGAGAGAACTGCTAGTATCCACATTATCCACGGTTTACTTGGGAAAACTCATTCTCTGCAATCTTTGGTGATATCGGATTTGCACACTGACCAGCTGATATAATGCTTATGCAAAGGTTTAGTGAGCAATACGTGCCTTGAATCAATAGCTTTGCTTTGTTCTAATCTTTCAGAGCCTTGCACAGCAGCCTTGTGTTCATTTCTGGAAAAGCACCCTCGCATTCAAGAGTTTAGCTTGGCAAGGTCCAACATGAATTCAATAGAGATTGACGTCTTCTTTGAGTCGGTGGCCAAATGTAAGCCTTTGCAAACATTAGATCTAAATCACTGTCTGTTTCATGACAAACACATGAAGCTATTAACTAAAGCTGTAAACGACAACCTGTCCATCCACAATGTTCTACTCAGGAACAATTCGCGGGTAGCGCGTGACGGGGCGCGAGTCTTATACGATGGCTTGAAGAATAGAGTTCAACAACTGAGAGTCCTAGATTTGTCAGATTGCAAAATCACCAGAGATGATGATATTGTTGAACAATTGAAAGAGGTAGCCCTGGTGGTCAAAGCTAATTGGTTTTAGGTGCACGTAGTTTTTGTTGGTCTTCTTCCAAACAAACATTTTGCTCGGTTGTATCTACGGGATATTTTTGCTGATTTACAGTTGTTTAATGAGATCTTTCATACTTGTCTTATTTTCAGTAAACTGCTCTTATTTTGAAGAGCTCGTTTATGTGTGGATAATTGGATCTAGATATATCATATTCTCACACATAGTAATTTTCAAAAAGCTAGATCATCCGGTGAAAAATAGTTTTCAAGTTGGATAAGTTCTTTGTAAAGTGTACTGCTGTTACAAAAACTTTTTACATTTGCCATACTTTTTGTATAATTTTGAGAACTTATTTTCATAAAAGTTTTCATTATGTAATAAAAATCATAAAATGTAAATTTTCGTTCGTTTTGATTAAAACAACACTGTGTATTTTAGGTCTAAATTTCAATGTATTTTCAACAAGTCAGATTCAGTAACTTTTATTAAAGTTAACATTTTTCTTCTGTTTTCAGCTACGCAGAAATATTGGATAATACTTTATATAACGATAATATATATGTAGAACAATGAAAGACTCTTCAATTCCACAGATACATATAGCTAGCTTCATTTTAAATACGAAAATTTTAAATATAAATGCATGTACAGCTTATGTTCGCCTTGTACTTTCTGTACATTCATACCAGATTATTTACAGGGATTGTTTTAATTACAGGTGCTACATTAACTAGTGGTAACAAAGGGGGCCTAAACTAGAGAATGATACTTAAAACACATTACCCAAAAGTAAATATGCAGTACCAAGATTTAAAATTTAATTTTCAGGTTTCATCCAACGTACTATCGTAAACACAGAAAACTAACGTTAATTTAACTTTCGTATTAAAATGTTGACTCACAAAATTGACATAATGGAGAAACAATAATCACTTTTGTCTGCTAGTATTGCTTGCTGTCGGGTGAACTCGATCACCGGCAACACAATTAATGCGTAAACACTCAAGTTTTCTTCGAAGCTGCTTTTCTTTAGGCACTCGAGCTTCCATAAATGTGAACAATAATTCAGCAGGTTATTTCAAGTATTGTTGTGAATACATTTACACATGTTCTACACCAGTTTACAGAAGTAAACCTCGGGACACATCATCCACATACCCGTTTCATTTTGTCACTGAAGTTTACACACTTAATACAGTTGCAAAGGCGTGGTAAGGTAAAGCTGGTGATGACTGTTCCGTCGAATTCACAAAGGTCAACGTGAAGAATGTGGGGAATATGAAAGTGGCATTTCAAAGCGTAGGAAACAACACCGACGGCGTTGATACTTGGGAGGTTGTATCCTGCTTGATTTGGTACGTGGCATTTACTTTGGCCTCAGTACTCACTACACTTGACACATTCGTGAGTCATTGATTCGGTCTCTATTCCACAAGAAAGTATTTTATTCTCTATCAAGACTTTGTCTTTTTACTGGAAAATATTGACCAGGCTTTTTTCTTTGGGTTTGAGTGTCGACTAGTTGCTGAACGTGGCAAGGTTGCGTGTATCGGCATAGTCTTGACCAGATATTCTACATGATGAGGTGTGGGTAAACCTACTTTCCGCCTGGAATTTTTATCTGCAGAAGGAAATAAAAAATAATATTTCAGATTGTTTTTCTTTTGAAAGAGATCAATGCAAACTTATGGAAACATTTTCAAGTCCTCCCATGTTTTAAGGGGGACTGCTTTAAATTTTTTTTATGCTCTTAACAGATGATGTGCAACATGCTATGACACCCCTATCCCAGAAATATCACTATTCAGTATATGTTGACTTTGGACCATTTTCAGCAACTTCCATTTTTCAACAATTAATAGGCATGCCGCTCGTTTCAGTTTATTAAACTTGGGTTTATTGAACAAAATGACGCTTCTAGTAGGTTACCTTTGTGTTTTTCCGGGTGTGAAGAATGTCTGTGACCTTCTCGTGTAATTTTAAACCTGTAGTCATTTAAGTTGAATCCACTCTTCATGTCCTGCATGATTCTCATTCTCTCCTCCTCAAACGCAGTCAACCATTGGTCCCTTTCCTCTGTCGACTTGGCACTGAATAAATGCCACTTTTCTTTGCTGAGATCGTGTATTTTTATTGCGTTTTTCACTGTAGCACTAAACTGGGTATCTGAAGTAAAGTTTAAAAATAAGATTGCACTTTCCAACCTAATATAATCTGATTCTCGAAAACATTAATAGTTATTTAATTTTAACACAAATGCGTTTAAATTACCTTTTCCGTCCTCCAGGGGAATGATGTCACAGTTGTCTAAGTCGATTCTTCCTTTGTACACCATAATATCTCTCCACAATAAATCCTAATTTTCACCAAAATATTATCAATGAAAATCCGGAACAAAACGCTACTCAAGAAACCAATTGAAGGAACATAATCTTACACATCATAAATATTCTCCTTCGTACCTTTTTACAGTAAATAATCTGGTGATCAAACATGAAGAATATTCTCTCTTGTGACCAGCCATTAGAGTTTATTTTAATCACTTCAGTAGTATGAATCAGCTCTGAACTTTGCTCTATTAAATCTGGTCCCTGTTCAACAAGAGATAATTGCAAGTAATGAAATCATATTTGAAGTTGCGACTGGATTATATCACATCTGCATCAGATAATTGATTTCAATGTAAATTATGCAAGACTCACCTCCCAGTCTTGCACAGATTCCTGCCACGCCACTAATTTTTCCATGCTCTCCATCTTCCTTTTCCTTTCGTTGATCAATGCTGCAATATCTCTCATACAGCTCAGAGCAGCCTTTAGAGGCTCGTAATCTGGATGTTCGCACCTAGAGAACACATAATCATCTAATAAATCCCACAAACGTACATTCAACGTAAAAATCTGTGTAAGTAGTTTGTAGAGATAGTTTTTGCTCTCCCAGAATATAGTAAAATATGAATACCCTAAGGTACTCTTAACCATAGACAGAAAACCTTCTAACAATTACCTTGTATATTTGAGGAGCTCTGCTAACTGCAAAGGATATTTACATATCTTTTGTACAGGTGTTAGTAAGAACCCTTCTAGTGGTATCTCTATCATCTGCTGCAACAACCTGCAGGCCTGAAACGGAATGCGTTCAGAATTATTCAAAGCTCTTCTCCACGGAGTAACGTGTTCATTGTGGTGCTATCACAAATATCAATATTTAAAGGCTCAGACATCCAATTTTACAAGCAGAAGGAAAAGTATGCCAACCTCGAAGAAATGTAGATATTTCTTGTTCTTTTGAACAGTTCGTAGTTCTTCGTGTGCTTGTGGATGGTTATTGCAGTATTCTGAATATATCTCGAAGCCTCGTCGCTGGTATATCAAAACAGCAAACGAGTTTAAATGGTAATTAAGGTGTTTTATCTGGTCTACATGTTCAATTTAAAATACTAATTTCAGCCAACATGATACATAACAGCACTTACATATTTTAGGAATATACATCCTAGTTCCGATGCCTGTGGCGCTTCTTTTCGGAACTGTCTCTCCATGTCATGTAATAATGCTCTAGAAAAGTGGTAGATTTCCTCTATGTTGCTGAATATGGTTGTCAGTCTGTCGGCTGGGAACATTTCTGGTCGTTTTCTGGCCTTTTCCAAATAGCCCTACCGAAGTTAGTATTTTAATAAATTGACTTCCTAGTACCGATTCACTGAAAGAAAAAGCTACAAAAATCAACTAATGTGTCACTCACTTCAACCATGTCTTTCAAATGCTTCACATATTCTCTTTCTGCATTGATGATTTCCATGACTACGTTTGTGCGAGCTTGTTCCTTGCTGAGCAGACTGACTGAGTATCTCCTGAGAACCGCAGCGGAATCTATACTTCCGTCTTTGACTTTCTGTGCAAAGTCTTCTGCTGTGACCTGCTGATTTGCTCTGAGCTGAAATATTGAAGTGATCAAACAATTGAAAGTTCCATTTAATTTAATTAAATGAATTTTACTGGGCAAGAACTTGAGCAAGCTTTTTCAAGTGAAAGGGGCTAGAATCCCAAGTTGCGCAATACCATCAGAAAGATTAATGGTGCATATGATAAATGAGATTTATG
>JBCAUG010633793.1:0-14033 GCA_038406175.1 Haplosyllis leylae | reverse complement strand
GTCAGAGGGCTTTAGTCCAAGGGCTGGGTTAAATCTGCTCACAAAGCCCAAGACCAGAATGATGGTTCCTAACACAATTCCTAGGCCGCCACATTGGTAACCAAGGGCAAAGGTCTGGGTGAGCTTCAACCCAGACCGTGTGGTCTTTGTTGACTCACCCAGACCGGTAAATAAAGCATCTGATTGGCTGTTCAGCTCTAGACTTGTTAAAATGGTCAATTTAATTAGCATCTCATACCTTAAATCCTGCTGAAGCACTCGGGCCAAAATAATACTCAGATTGGTTGACATTGAGCCTCAAATACAACCCTTGGGCAGACCCTGTGCTATAGGTGACGAAAGGTCCACGTTCGAACAGTGTCTCGTAAGAATTGAATATGTAGCACCATCCGAAAGCCGTTGGTATTAAAGAGAAACTTTCTGTGCAATTTAAAAGTGATCCTCTAAATTTACAATCCTGAAACATCTCTTCCGGAGGTTGAATATTATCTATAGCTAGTTGAGTTACATTGAGATGAATGAGTTCTTCTGTAAGAGTTAAGCTTGAAAAGTCTGTGGCTGGTTTTCCCACAATAGGGTAGGTGAGTTTTAGAAATTCCTCAGCGACAGGGCCGAGGTTCTTTATATTACTTTTTCGGAAGAGATTCTGGTTGCATACGGTGACCGCAGGAAATCCTAAAAAGAAAGAAGACAAAGGCGTGGGTGTGATAAAACGCACAAAACTGCAGTTGTGTATGTTTTCACTGAATTTAATGAATTCAGTAACAAAAAGAATTAAAAGGATTGCTGAATTTTAACCCACTATCTCTTATGTAAGCGACAAAGATGCTACCACTGTGCCAGGAAGACAGCGGTAACATCCCAATTCATGCTTCAGTTTATTTATCAGATTCCCTGAAATCGCTGAATTCACTGAATTCATTGAAAGTTCTGTTCCATTTGGAGAAAACCCTGTTGTTTACTTTTTGACGGTTACACTCTATTCACTAAAACAAAAGCAAACTTTGAGACTAAAACTTGTTTGTATAATCTACTCACTTATTGGTTTCTCCTCCTTGATTTCAATCCTCGTGCTTTTTGGATAAGAAAGATATTTAAACGTCTGCATTGTAATAAAATAGAGGAAGGTACCCACCATTGTGAGAAAAAATAGAAGCCAGCAAAGTCTAAAATGAAAAAAGTGAATGTCATAATCCCTCGTGTTAAAACAGTTTGCGTATCAGCTATATAAATAATGTCCAAGAATCCAGAAAACTCTATCAGTGCGCACAATAATATTGAAATAGATCTGTATTCCTTTTTTCGTATTGCCCATTTTGTGTGATGTCTCTTATTCAAGGAATAATTGTTTATTTACAGAGTAGAAAAATGCCACTTACCTTCTAAACCATCCACTTTTTGTATTAGCAATGTTGCTAATGCCATGTAAAGTCGATTCCCCCAAGAATCTTAAACATCTTTCTTTACTTGAAATCATTCTGGTCAAACCTGAAGCTGGCACCGCAGCTGAACCTTGAACAATTTTACAGGTAGATAGAGATTGTTTGGTAAATGGACGTGGGATGGGATCATCAATAAATCACGACTTTATGTGTCATGTTCTGCCAGTGGCTTGTAGGGACGTTCACGTTATTGTATAAATGGGTTATTGTACAAATCATCGATTACTGTGCTCCACACACATGAGTTCCATTGTCTGTAACGGTTTACCTTGCAACATTGTCAAGCTCCTTCTCTCTTTGTTGAGTATCGTGTTTTATTTATTTGTCATCTCGTTGTCAGCCATATTAGATTTCTTTATTATTTTTATTACCTAACATATTTGGAAAGCTATGTTTTGCTCAAATCTGTGATGAATCCAAGTGCTCTACTGGTAAGGACAAGAAAAAATATTTGTTTGGAAGGTTTGCACTCAAGACATCATAAAATTCGCAATGTCTCCTTTTGTATCTTGTTTTTCATAATCGTGTGCGATGTTAGTTATTTCCAAATAAACATCAACTACAAAGTATTGCAGCAAGTGTATCTTTATTTGTGCAGCTAGATAAATTTTGACGAAGAGCAGATGGCTAGGACAAACTAAATCCAACAGCAGATCCAGCGGGGGAACAAGCGGAAGCAAGAGATGTTGTGGTGGGAAATTTCTGTGGCCATACAGCAGCCAAGTGTAAGCAAGGTGAGCCCATATTTGGTCAGTAAGTAAGGGTAGAGAATCTCTGAGTCTCTGACGTACCTTCTTCTGCATTTTAGAACACATAAATCTTTAAATTTTACGAAACCAAACTGTGAATTTTGGCACATTTATTAGGTGATGTGTGTCGTACTGTGAACTTTATGTTAAACTGCATCGTTACTGTTTCATGTCATTTCTCTCTCTATTTTACTTTTATACTGCAACCTTCAACAGTATCTTTGCAGTATCACCTTACACTGTCAAATTACTATCAACATCACTTAGTTTTGTTAATATTTTGATAGTTTGGTGTCATTGTGACATTTTGTTATTTGTGATGACATTCTAGACTTTGGCAGCCATCTTACTAATGAGTCCTGCCAAGGTGTTAATTATGTCATCCCCAAAAATGCATTTCCAATTTTTGGACTGTGTCAAGCTGATCTACTTGACTGTCATTGCTTTAACTAAGGGGATAAAGTCCCTAAATTTGACTTATATTAGTTTTATGTAGATTAAGTTTCTTATGAGAAAATAGCCATATGACATTTGGCACATTTTGATAGGTCTTATGTTGATTTCTGCGACATCTGTCATTCAAGTTTTTCCCCAAAATTTTCCTTTAGCTCTGATTGGTTGATTGGTCACTCTGTGGCCTTCCTATGCACTTTAATTACTTTTGGGTTCTTGTACTATATAGACCTTACATACATATTGTGCCAAAATTACTTACATCTAGTTCCAGTGATGTTTGATTAAATACAATGCTTTTATGTGGCTTCCACTGGCACTCCAGGGATAGTATTTACATTCAAGACTTTATTTCAATGCTTTGTGTGTGGTCTACAGGCAGTTCCTGTGGCCAAGGCTCAACTTATTCAAAGACTTATTAAGTTTAGGTGACATTCATGTGATTTTTGTGTAACAAGCAGCAGCTATCTGCTTTAAAGTCCTTGAAGGGAATGAGTTGTTGGTATTTTGTCATATTTTTAATATTTTCACATTGTCACAGTTATTCATACACAGTTATGCTATTTCAAGTTAAAATATAATATAATGCATTGCTCCTTACACATGCAATGGTATTTCCTTGTATTTTTAGCAGAGCTGTGAAACAGCTTTGCTCTTTAAATGGAAATATAATTTCTTCAAATCTCATGTTTTCTCTAAAGTTTTTGACTTTGGAGGGTTTTGATTGGCTGAGAAGCAAGTCACATGACCTGAAATGAGATTTAATGAGAGTTGGAGCTTAAAGATACCACATTGTTGTTAACAGTTTTTATGGACACCACAAAAAATTTTTCTTAAGCAGTTAAATGATTTTATCTGGTGAAAAATTGATTTTTGTGGTGTCTTTTAGTATAGCAAAATCTCCTGAGATTTTAGCATGAAACAGGATGTGTGAAAGAGTTTGTGGTATCACAGCTCTGCATAAAGTCTGCTGGACTTCTTGTTTAATTATTTTGTCATATGACATACCCCAGTGAAATTGCTTTAATTGATTCAGTTGACTGTGGTAAGGATGTTGCTGTATGTTCGCAAGTATTTCACTGCATTCTTATTGTGACATGGTGACACAAAAATGACATATTTCTTTCTTTAGTCCAGTGGAGGCTTTGTGGTCAATAAAAATCCTCAAAATGTTAATAAAACAGGTTTTCAACCAATTTTGATGACTTCCACATGTGACGTCAACATTGATGTCATAATGTGTGAGCCTAATTGTGTTAAGTTATATATTTGTGAACCTCCTAACTAGTCTAGCTGTTTGACTTTTTGACATTGACATCTTTTTGACATTTTGACATCTTTCTGAGACTTTGACACATTTTTGACACTTTACTTAAACCACCTCAGCCTGTTACAGGGTTATTTTTTATCAGAAAAGGAGACACATCTTCTTAGTTGTAGTAAATTTATCTGAAAGAACTTTTATGAATACTTCAAGCAACATACTTTGCTAGAATGTACAAGCCTCATACATACTTACTGTTTTCCATAATATTTGCCAATGACATTATTCCTAGGTTTTCCCACTTGAAATGTATTTTTCTAATAAATGATTGCAACCATGTCTGCAAGCAAAATGTAAGTAACATACTCATATATTTGTTCGTAGCATTTCTATGTGTTAATATTTTAATTGTGTTGTTTTACACAAGAATGGATAATAAAATATTCAGGCAAGTTCATAGAAGAAATATATGCTGGGCAAAGGGAGGTTGGACAATTTTGGACAACAATAATAACAATTCTTAGAAACTAAAGACAAATATTCCAAGTAAAAGCAGGGCCAAATTTTTTGGAAATAATTAAATATTAAATGCCACAGGTGCCAAAATGTAGACCTTAATTGAGGCAAGGAGCACCATATCCTTGTGAAGGTACTGTTCATTAAAATTGATATATTTAGCACGAATTCCGAATTAGATGCATATTTTTTTATTCTTTTCGATAAACACCTTAAATTCTATCTCTGTCACGAATTCTAGTTCCCCTACCAAGTCAATTGCTTTAGTTAAAAAACAACTCTGAGAGCAGTTCGATTTCATAAAAAGGTTTTATTATTTTGCTTTTAAATATCATTTTTTATTGACATCCAATTCACTACTGTTTGTTTGGTGCGTTTCAAAAGATTTAATGGCATAGTTTTTCGACTTGAAGATGTCTCCATCGCTAATTTTTGGCTTTTTCTTTATTCGTCCTGTAGACGTGATACTTTTGAGCTTTAATAACAGTCTAATCGCAATGAACTCTCCCACTTCCAGCACTGTGAGTAAACTAGCGCCAAGAAACAAACCCGCATTTCCTCCAACATCCGCTGAAAAAAACAATTGTTTGGCCAAATTTGAGTTTTATTATTCATTTCAAGACTGTTCTTTCATTTGTTTTCAATACACGCTGATAATAATTGTTTATCAAATGGCAAGAGCATTGTGTTCAAATCGGAGTCTGAATTTATAATTTCCAGAAACTAGAAAAAGTCCATGAAATGAACAGTTGACAGGATTTCTACAGTGGCCACACCAGTTTTGTCCCTTTTTGTGATTTGAACTGACAAAGCTGCCGCTTTGCAGGGTACGACACGTGCCTAAGCACGCACGCGCACCTTACAGCTTTCCAAGGCCTTTTTACATAGATACTAAATCTTTTGTGACTGAAATTAATTTATTAGTTTTAATGTTCAATATTTGACCACATGTGACCAAAGCTGATATATTTTTTAATTAAACTAATTTATTGTAATAAATTCAGACGGATAAAAGTTAATTAACACATGCCACGTGTCAAAATTACTTTTTTGTAAACTTTTGGAAAGTATGTGATATCATGGTAAATTTTAAATCAAATATGATTTGTAGATCTACATGAGGAGAAGGCGGGAGGAGAAAGGGTACCTGTGAGCTCAGGGCTCAATTGATGACGTAACCCTCAGCCGTGTAAATGAAACCACACAGGCGCTGGACCAAGGTGAAAGGAAGAACTTAAAATGAGCTGCAGTCACGATTCAGGCCAGTGCATTTTGGTAAGAAATATCAATAATTTTGGGAACTATTTGTGAAATCTATATGTTTCACATATACTTACACATTAAGTGTCCAGATTGGTATGACGGTTTCTGAACAATTGTAACCACATTCATCTCTTCAAAAAACAATCTAACTTCGAGGACATCTTTCCTATTATGAAACGGAGATATTTATTTTGTGCTCTTTATCATAATAACGCAGAACATTGAAACTATTCTAAAGCCAAACCGATGACCATTCAAAAACATGTTGTTTTCAGATTTGGTAGAGATCTTAAAAGTTAATTCCAATTTCTTACCTGATCGAATCCTCGGTAACATTGAGACCTTCTTTTAAGGATGGTAACAGATGTTGAGCTGGAAACTCTGCACTAGAGACCTTCACCTCGTAAGATGATGTGAAGCATTCTTGAAAACAATTGCAGTCGGACAAAGCACTGGTGCTTTTTGTGTAATTGTCTGAGAAAAGATTCAGCTTATTAATAAAGAGCTATAATTTACTGCTAATTCGTCAATTATTTTGCGTAAAAATGAATGGAGGTTGGCCATGAAGATTACTTTTCTTTACAAAAGTAAAGATACAGACGAACATACCGACAGCATCATTACCACAGATGTACTGATCATACGGTGAACAGTATGGATCGTCCTGTGTTCCTTAAAAGTGGTGAACAGAACTTGTATTATTTCTTGCAGTACTCTTCATATGAGAAGTAAATTAAGGTTTAGGTTTGAAATGGTACAAGAACGCTTTTTGGATATTTGGACAAATGACTTCATACCTGGCTGATAGTAAAGCCTACATCCACACTGTTTCAAGACATATTTAGTTTGGCACTCCAATTTACATGCAGGTTGATTGTATTTATCAAAATAAGTGAGGTGGTTTTTGAAGCCTTTATCATGAGTATCCCGGCAAATACTGCCCTGGTATGGAGGGGGTAGTGATTTAACCTAAAAAGAAAAATTTTTGCGAAATGTTTGGGTTAATCCAGTAGGTTCCTTACGTAACATACACTTCTATATTATTCATCGTCTCGTTCTCTGAGAAGTTTGTTGACACTTAAAACATTTTTTGCAAAAAGCTTTACCTCATTCTTCTGCATAGATACGAATGTCTCTGCTCCTGGCGAAACTGCAAATCCCAGGTCTCCAACTAATGGAAATTTACTTGGATCATGCACCAAAATCTGAAAAGAGCACAAATACTTACAAATACTTTTTTTAATTCACTTAACTGGTGGCAAAGGTGCAATCGTTGTTTTAGTTGCATAATTTTGTTCGTACCTTTAATCCAGCTGAAGACTCGGGGCCAAAGAAATATTCGTCACTTTGTTCAATTTTCATGTGCATCCAGAGACCTCCAGCTGTACCAGTACTCGTAGTATTCAGAGTAAACCCCAATTTCTTTCGAATGTCCTCGGAGTGGAATTGGTAGCACACTCCTTCGTCTGAAAGAAACTACGAAACTAGCACAAAACTCTTTGAATGGGATATCCATTGCAGTATGCTCACGAAAGCTGAGCAAAATAATGAACAGGACTACCTGTGGCAACAGTGGTGAAGTATTGAGTGTAATTGTTGATAGTTTCCCCCTTCCAGCTGATATCAAACATCATGTCTTCCAGCTGATGAGCAGCAGAAAACAGAAAGTTTTGAAAATGTGTAACATTTTCTCGTTTCTTGAACTCTGATCTGTTTTCTACCTGTAAATAGTATACAAACCCATTGGTAACATGAAACACTATATAACTACAGATAACTGTACGTGCATATTAAGTTATTTAATTTGCGCTAACACCAGTTTTATTATTCACATGTTGAACAATAATACTTTTGCGCCTATTGAATTATCATATTTGGTGTCACAAAACTTCAACCTCTTTTATGAAAGGAAGTAGAAGATTTTTAAATTTTGTATTAAGTTTTATATTGAACTTTACGATTTAACACACGATGTACTTTTCATATTTGCAATTCCTACATTTTGCTATTCATCTTTGGTAAAATATTTGAAGAGTTAAGTCACTACTTTGGTTATCTTTCTGCTTTTGAAAACGCAATTAAAATTTCAGATCAAATTTAATATTACCGCTTGAATTTCTTGTTTTGTCAACTGACTGGCATCAAACATCGTTTTGAGAGCCAATTCGATTTCCGCTTCATTTGGTAACACCGATTTCCTGAAAAGGAAGGAAACTTGTTGACAAGACAATTGAGTTTTTCCGAATTGATTTCTGAACCTATAGAATTTGTAGAAAAGTACTTTCAAAAACTACTTTTTTGAAAATGAAAATTACTAAACAATAGTATTCTATAAATTCTATAGATTCTGCGGAATACTAAGTTTAGTCATTTTTAAAATGAAAGTTATTGAAAATTCAATATTTTATAATATTCTACCAATTCTATGGATTCTATAGAATTCCATTCAGACAATCTTAATTGAGTGTCATGAGGCACGACATGGACATATGCTTTTGGCAAAAATAATTTGATACCCCTTTGTTTTGGTAATATTGAAGAATACAATGATACCCTTTTATGAACTACATACTAATTTTGAAAATGTACACGAATTGGTCGTGCAGACTCATTTTTGGAAACGTACACAAATTGATCGTGCCGGGTATTGGTTGCCCAATTGCTTTATGTATTGGAAACAAGGGATAATACCTAAATCTGTTAATGTTACAGATTGTGATGGACGGAAATTCCAGACTGTCCTCGATTCTTATAACTGTTTTAGTTTCTGTGGGATAATCAAAATAGTGAAGAATGTTGGTGACAATAAGTGTTGCGGCAATTCCCTGCATCGTCAACACTGTAATGGCCCACAGCAATCTACAAAGGTAAAGTATCTCCAGCAATGAAAATTACCAAATGTTTTATGTTTCATTGATTCTTCTTTTTAGTTTCATTTAATAGTTGCCGCTTGTTGCATACAAAAAGGAACTGAATCTCACCATTTGCGATCACGTAAAAAATTTTAAATCGCTTTTTTCTGGATATTCAATTTGTTTGACAACGAGTGTAGGAAAGCGCAATTGATCTCTAAGTTTCTAAGATCAGACACTGGGAATAATTAGAATTGGAAATGACGAAACCAATAAACGGTTTGGGTACAAAGTAATTTGAACCATAAAAACTATTTATTTTGGGTTATTGAATGTTGACGTTGTAAACACTCAGCGGGTTTTCAAATAGACGTCAGCCACATTAAGGACGGTACTCTAAATCCGGTTTACTTTCACATTAATGACAGGTAAAACTAGGGGAAACTTGCTCGCTGGGCCCCACACCTGTCATATTAACTTCATAAAGAGGTAGAGAGACAGAGAACAAATTTCAGAAAAAATTCAGGAAACACTTATTTTAACACATGTACGAAATACTTCGAGTAAAATCAAGTAAATGTCATTACTTGCCTCTTAAACCAATGAGCGTTTTCTTTTCCTACATATTTTACTCCATGCATAGATGTATCCTGAGAGAAGTCTCTAAATCGTTCCGAAAAAGTCATGGTAAGCTTTGTCTGAAACGTAACCTCAGCACAAAACGGAGCACTTCAATTCAACGTTATTTTAATATGGCTTGTTTCTATTTTCATCTATTTACATTGATCGTTCTGTTCTGATGTGAGTATTTATCATTCAGTAGTGACAGACCACAACAAGAGCGCTGGTAATTCAGGCAGGGAGTGGTATGGATCGTAGTTTGGTAAAATGTTGGTCAATAAACAATCGTCTGCTTCTATTTAGTACCGTAATGGATTATCGAGTGATTCTTCTGCAAAACAGGCTTCGGGAGCAATAGAATAGGAAAATCAGATGATACAAAACAGCCTAAGAGATCCATTAAGTACTTTCCCAGTGCAGTTTGATTCTCATATAGATTTCACAACAATCGTACCTCTAAATATATAATAGTGCATCAATTCAATATTTATTTATTATTGAATATAACATCACCTGAAAAAAATTGATGGAATCAGCCAAAACTATGCAAATAGAACTGCAGCGCATAGTGTATGATCTCTGTTTCCATATTAGTCAATAAGTTGTTTACAAACATTGTTATTTCGTTGTGCATATTTTTAACATCTGCTAATGAGGGAAGGTAATATTTTAGTCAAGTCTGTCTGTGTGAATCTGTATCTGTCGTTCACGCTATATCTTTTGAACTTCTAAAGCTATAAATTCCATTTTAAGTATGCCGATACATCTTGACTAAGCCAAGTTTGAGTATCAAAGTCATTGGGTCAGGTTAAGGTCAAATGGATAAAATATCATATTAAAGATGGATGTCATCTGAAGGCCAATGTGAAGGTTACTGAATGCTAAGGTCAAGTGAAACTAAGGCAATTTTCTGTCTATTGTAAATGTTTTTTTGTGTTACATGGATAGTACACCTTTGACTGAAAGCATTCCTGTTCATAAAGATACTTTTACTTAATTAGCCCAAATGAATCAAATCCATATTTAACAAGAAAGTCCTCCTTAGTGAACGCAAGAGGCATACCGCCCGCCACGTGCTGTCCTATCCCGGGGAGTACCCCATCCCAGCCAGATCATCGGTTACCCCCCTGGCTCAGGTACCCCCACCCCTGGCTGGGATGGGGTACCCTCCCCAGCTTGGGTACCCCGCCCCCGGCATGTGATTGCGTCTGACCCTACGAATGGATTCCCAAACACATATCACGAATTACAATCATCAATCCACGCATCGTATTAAAGCTTAGTTTACTAATGTAATCCTTTTGAAACATGAATTAGGTGAGATCACATTAAACACAAAATTAGACGCCAAACAACAAGATATTCCACAAAAGACTTAAGATTTGTTGTGCGCGGCCATACAATTTGAGTAGTCACCATTCTGCTTAGTCGTGGACAAAGCATAAACATTGGCCTTGGACAGTTCTGCGAATCATATTTGAAATTTCAGGCGCAGATTTATTTAAGATGGGGCAAAATCTGATCTACACAGCAGAGTGGAACGATATTATTGGTGCCTACATCTGGGAATACATCTATCACTCAACACAGGGATCACTGGTGTTCATTCATTCCACTTTAAATTTCACTGAAACTAGTGATAGTCGTTTTGGAAAAACTTAGATATATTTTTTTTAACTTTTTCTAATTCAAGGCTAAATGAAAAAAAGGATGAAATAGTGCTATGGAAAGTCAAGTTTGTTGTTATATCGGTTAAAGACACTGATCATCTAAATGGCATTTTTAGTGATGTTGCGTTACATGCATTCTCTATGGCAGTCTACATCAATAGTTTTGCTCAAATTGAATATCTTGTCATTAACCTGAGTAAAGGCATCCATAATTTAGATGAGTAATTCTACATGCGCAGCATCTCGGGGAAACAGCCACTTTCTCTCTCAGTCTTAGTTTGGATCTTGTACATACAACATGTAGTTCATTTAGTATTAGCTAAACAACTAGCAGGAATCTTTTCAGTGAAAATAATTTGTCACGAGCCATTAGGCGAGGGCAAATTATTTTCCTGAAAAGATGACCTGCGTGTTGTTTAACTGATTTAAAAAATTAGGCACCTCAAAGCAACCACGAATCTGCAGTGATACTACAAAATTCAGTTTTCTTGGCCTTAGCTATTCATCTATTGTGGACTGAGTTTTGCTCAGAAATGTTCAACTTTCAATAGAAGGTTTCTTTGGACTCAAGCCCTATTGTACATAGTGACGTAATTGGCAATTTTGCCTTTTGATCCCTCGCAAATGGCCCACAAAGTCTTCCAGGCAAAGCAAAGACAATAGCATGGGGAGAGCCACTGAGTCCCACGGAGTGAGCCAGTATGCCCTTCCCTGGTCATTGCTTGATTGGCCGCCTAACCGTATACATCACACCGTTCTTCGAAATATTGCCAATTTTGGATTAATTTTTTTACAATGAAGGAGTCAGAATATCTTTCTGAAATTTTACTGGATTTAGCAGTACGGTTAAAGTCTTCAAAAAAAAGGTAAAAATTACTTAAATTTGTATTAAAAATTATCCAAATCACTGCAAAACTTACTGAAATATGTTGTACTTGTCACGCTCTTTCATTTGATATGTTACAAGACAGGTTTTGGAGGAATTTTTTTCAGAAGGTCGAGTGCAATGTCGAGTGCACCCAGGTCGAGTGCACATGCCAAATTTAGTGGCAGGTGTCACTTCCTTCTTGGAAACAATAGGTTTCCTCGGAAAAATTATCAACATAGAATATGCTCCTGTGACGAATAGCGACAGGTGCCGAAATTTTTTAAGTGGATTAATAAAGTCATTAGAAAATGCATTTCTATTCGTTCTATGGATAATTCGTCAAAGTTTGGGCCTCAAAACATGGGGTTGGGTGGCGGGCCGCAAACCCCCTGGGTTAACTTAGTGGTTAAACAGAATTTAATTTTCTATTTTATGTACATGTACCCAGCACACAGTTTAAATAGATAAAGATTCACATGACAAAAATGGATTGATTCTAATTTTATTTGTATTTCGACGTAATTTATCCACTTCTGGCAGCAAAGCCATTGTTGATTTTTCAATCTTGTAAACAGGAGGTATCACCTGAGATATTGACGTGGTTACTGAACATTTAAGCCATAAAACTGTGCCGTTTTGTGGAATGGCTCAGTTAATGGACGAAGATGGATATTCTGACACAAATTTAATTGTATATACTACAAATGGTTGTCGATTTCACCACTCACAGAGTATCGTGAGTAATATAGCTACTTGCATTCTTTCGGGTTTCTAACTGGAGCATAGCGTTGAACGAAATCAAAATTACTCTCCAAATGTACAACGTAACTTCCAAATATTCATCTCATTTCAACGCTTTTTCTTTCACTTTAATTTTTTTAACGTGAGTTGAACTGTCAGATTTACCTATGGAGTAAATTGTCCCATAGATGCCAGTTTGGTCCATGACAGTTTTGTCATTGTTTTCGTGAGATTGTTTTTCGTCACAGTTTCGTTTCAGATTTCCCACTCCTGTTAAATGTTTATAAAACGATAACGCACTCATCAGAAGAAACTCTCCCATCTCCAAAATTGTGAGTAGACTTGCTCCAAGGAAAAGGCCTGCTGTACCCCCTATATCAGCTGAAAATGGAAAGGTGTAAACTTTTATTCGAGCTTTTCCTGAATTAGCAACAACACAAAGTTGACAGCTTATCCTTTGTTATGATTGTGTGTGTGTGTGTGTGTGTGTGTGTGTGTGTGTGTGTGTGTGTGATACCTAATAAGTCTCCCGCTTCATAAGCTGGCTTCTGTTCCGTCGTGGCAATATTCATTTCTTCAAAAAATATTCTAACTTCCAAATAGTTCTTCCTAAAATGGACATTTCTAACGTCAATAAAAATTTGTTATGATTTTAGTGGTATGTTTGCGGGATAATTTCATTGTTTAGACAGGGGGTTAACTGATTCACTACTTATGTCGGATGTTGTAACATTCCGATATATAGAAATTGAAAATGATAACATTGAAGGATACGTTGCATGTCTTCAAACAGTAATTAGTGTATTGAGTGATGTGGGATTTCTATTGCTCTCATATTAAAATTTTTCTATAACACCCATTAACATTACGAGGCATACCGACCACATCCCTGGTTCCTATTCCTCCTGAACTTGACGGAGCACGGTGTCCTAACCTTGACCAGCTCTTTCCTTCATTTGCCAGTACATCATTGGAAGGGAACAGAATCACACACACACGACTGAAAACATTAACTTCCTTCGTACTACGTACGTGGTTGGCAATAAAGTACTTCTAGATACGGATTAATTTCTTAACCTGATATATTCTTCTGTAACATTCATAGTTGTTTCTATGTCATTCACAATGTGTTGTGCTGGATAGAGGGCGCTGGAGACACTGACTTCATACGATGACGTTTCACATTCTTGAAAACAGTTGCATTCAGAAAGGGCTGTTGTACTTCTCGTGTAGTTATCTATCAAATGAAAAAGTAATCTACAAGAAAGTCCTCCTGCGTGAACGCAAGTGGCATACCGCCCACTGCATAGCCGACCTATCATAAGATTTCTGTCCCCCCAAAAAAATTTTTAAAAAAAAATTTTAAAAAAAATTTTTCGGGGGAGGGGGTGCTTGGCCTGAGTACCCCCCCCCCCCCGGCTGGGACTGAGTACCCCCCAGGATGGGACCTGAGTACCCCCCCAGGACCAGAACTGAGTAACACCCCCTGGGACCAGACCTGAGTACCCCCCCTGGGACTGGACCTGAGTACCCCCACCTCCCCGGGACTGGATCTGAGTACCCCCCGGGACCAGACCTGAATACCCCCAGACCA
>JBCAUG010633792.1:0-28678 GCA_038406175.1 Haplosyllis leylae | reverse complement strand
TATGCCTATATGCTAATCACTTCTATGTATTATTTTTTCAGATATTTACATTTTTAAAATTATATTTAGTTTTTTCATAACTTTTGAAAAAGTAAAAATTTTAAAATTGATTGCAGATGAGGTCAATTAAATTTAAATAAATTTGAATTAAGTTCATTTAACAGACAATTAAACTTAAATTAATTTGAATTAAGTTCATTAAACATTAATGAAGTTGATTAAACTTGACTGAGGTTTATCACCGTTCATCTGTGATCATTTTGGGCTCATTTGCGATCTGTTTATATTATGCGATCCGCCGCGCTGAACCCCCCTGAAAATGTGCATTTCAAGTAATTATCTCCTATTTCAGGATAAACTAGTGAAAATTGAAAAAAAAAATCCCGATTTCAATCAACAAAGCCTCTCTACCCTCGCAATTTTCTAATGTCTCTTTAGACAATAGCTTGGTAGTTTCGGTGCCTTGAATCTTTTTCCAAAGCCTCCATGCTAATAGGAGATGCATGCATTTATGCATTATGCAACTGGAAACAGAATTACCAGATCTTATGTTACATATTCAGAGATTCATGTGTTCATGGTGTGATACAAATGTACGTGCATTGGTACATGAAGGTCAGACGTTGAAAAAAATTGGCAGAATGCGCTAGTTATCATTACAAGTACAAGCTGATACTCTTTGATTTGTTCTTTTTCTATTGAGTAAAAATTTGTAGACAACACAGTGTTGGTACCCCTTGGTACTGGCTACTGCCACATTGGAAACACGTCCGACGTAAGTGATTGTAAATAGATGCATAAATTAACTCAATCCATTTGTCTGGCAAGTATCAACAAGGTTATAGATCTATTGTCTCGCCAAGTTTCTCCTTTGTGCTCTTTATATATCTTGAGGTTATGGGGTGCATTTTTTCAGACAATTACATAAGAAAATAGCTGACAAGAAGTTTGTTGTCCATAAAATTGGACAGTTGAATTATGTAAGATTATTAATAACCTTTTTTCCTACTGTACTTCAACTTCATCGTGTTGTTCATAAAAATTGTTAGGCCCAGTGTACTCACCTAATTATTTCTGTGGGTAATTTTTAAAGTACCATTTAACGTGTTAAATGGATTTTACTATACTTAACAAGAAATGCTTTTTCCCCATGGATATGGGGTGGAGCAGTCCTCACCCTGGATATAGGGTGGGGATGTTTTTGATGCACGTGCAGCTATGACGTAGTAATGGGCATTCGTAACCATTACTTTGTTTATTTATCTCACAGACTCAACACATATTTTCAACAAAAGTCAAATTTTGCAAGGTAAAAGGATTTCGTGGTGATTAAAAATATCTTGCTGAGATCAAGCAAGATGCCAGGAGGAAAAGGGAAAGCAAAAGGTGGGCGGATGCCCACTAACGGACGAATTAACAAGAAAAAGGCAACAGACCAAGGTAGATCTAGAGTCGCAAAAAATGCTGGTTTGCAAGAGAGCAATACCGGTGAAATTTTAAGTCCTCTGGAAAAAGCAGTTGAGTCTTTGAACAATTCAAATGAAGATGCAACTAATTACAATAGTAGCCATGAGAGCCAAACCTCCACAAGGGTGGTGACTAGGGATGGTGAGGCTATGCTGGCTATGGAGGTCTCACAGTCTGATGAGGAGATGTTTAGTGAGGAAGGGCAAATTGTGGAGGAACAATTTGCAGAGGTACCAGGCACGTCCCAACAGGAGCAAGCTATTGAGACCGGAGGGTCTTCAAATAATAATGCGGTAATCAGCAATGACAAGGACAAGGCCAAATGGAAACAAATTGGGAGCGGTAGATCTACATTCGAATGCAGTAATTCGACACCGACGGTGTCTTTGGCACAACATATGGCTGGAAATGAAGAATTTATGGAAGGATTTGCACGATTCATGCTTGAGAAGGGCTACGTGTACAAGAAAAACAGTCCTCAAGACACTGCGGAACGTTTTGATTGCGGAACCCAGGGTTACCATGGGGAAGCACAGTCACGTGATCAGACCGGGAGACCTGAACATAAACAAACAGAATGTAAACAAAGGCCACGTGATTCAGGCCCGCAAAAGAGGAACGTTGATCAAAAAAACAGGGGCTATGCAGGTAAAACAGATAAAAATAGTCACTGTATCATGTTAGATGATGCTGATAATAGTTCAGAAAGCACGATTTACAGAAGAGCTGTGCAAATAGTGGAAGATGACTCGGGAGAATTAAATATACATAATGTTAACCAGAGTAAAAGAGATAGTAGCTCTTCCGAGGATGTGGCTAATGTCAGTGACAATTCCCATAATAATAGTGGTGATAAAATTGACAATTCTGATGATTTTCAAGTTGCAGAGAAAAGACCTAGGCGGGATGAGGCCAGAGAAGACATCAGATCGGTTCCAGATTTAGCCCACAGTTCCCATTTCGAGAATAGCCGGGAGCAACTGGATGCCAGGCATGATCCACACTATTACACGACAGAAGGGGAGAGATTAGTTCACAAGCTGAGCGGTCTAAGGCGAGGATACTAGAAGTGCCAGGTAAGGAAACAAATGCTGTGCAAGATAAATTTCTTTCGAAAGTGACGGGAGAGTTAATGCATTCAGTAATGGTTGATGAGGAGTTCTCTATGGTAGCTTCACATGTCTGTGAATCGACTAAAAAGAAAATCATGAATGGCGAATATGTAGATTTCGCCAAATTGATCCCTAGAGATGAGAATCACATGGAAACCGACGATTATGATGTAGACCAATATGTCATGATTAATAAAGGTGGAAATGCTTTCTGGGCACCAGAAAGCGAAGTTTCTCTCTCCAGGAAAAATAATGGGGCAGTCATTAATTCAATTGGTAAGTGGGAGCAGGCGTTCAGAATTTTTTCACATATTTACAACTCTGCTCACCCTAACTGGGCCACAGAGCTGACTCAGTACCGTTTCATCATACACGATGCTGCACAATCCTTTCCATGGGAGAATGTATACGGCTATGATGTAATTTTTAGGTGGCACATGAGCAAGTTCCCTGCTCGAAGCTGGGGTATCATCCTGCAACAGGCCTGGACATTTAAAATGAGAACCAAGCCTTCAGTTCAAGGGGCGTTATCAAAAGAAGGCAGGGGTCAGCGAATTAATGACAGAAGAGATATATGTTGGAAGTTCAACACTGGGAGGTGTACTTATGGCTTGCATTGTAAATTCATGCATAAATGTGTGTTATGTATGAAGTATGGGCACGGTGCCCATAATTGTAGGAAAGCAAATGGAGGGGAGCCAGAAGCAACGGATTTTTGGGATCGTAACAGAAAACGTCATGATGACAGGAATCGGGACAGGAAGAATGATCGATATCACTACCACAAGAGGGAGAATGAGGATAATAAAAAGGAAAGAAAGGAGAAAAGTTAAGAACAGAGGAGGTCACAATTGTGGTTGTTATATGCATTTAATGTTACTTTATACATTAATATTACAGACACGAACGCAGTACCTTCTGAATCAGTGGTAAACGCAGTGGCAACGGAGAGTTGCTATAATTTCGATCTTGACAATATAGTCACCCCATCGACCCCAAAGTTTTGGGGACACTGTTGAATGAGACAAATTATGACAGAAAGGAAACTGAATTCTTGGTAAAAGGGTTCACAGATGGATTTGATTTGGGTTATGAAGGTCCACTAGAGAGGCAGGATTTATCTAACAACATCCCATTGAGAGTTGGCTCAAAGGAGGAAATTTGGCAAAAAATCATGAAAGAAGTTAAAAACAAGAGAGTGGCAAGTCCTTTCGAGTCAATTCCTTTTGATAATTTTGTGCAATCACCAATAGGCCTTGTCCCGAAAGCTGGGGGTCAGACATGGATGATTTTTCATTTATCCTACGCTTTTGCTAAATCTGGACAGGAGTTGATCAATAAATGCACCCCAGATGAATATTGCTCGGTGAAATACCGCGATATTGAAGATGCAGTCAGGTCAAGTTTTTACTGGAGAAATTCAGGTGATACAAATGGAAAAGGTACAGTATTTTATGCAAAGACTGATGTCAAGAGTGCTTTCCGCTTGCTCCCGTTAAAGAAATGCTGGTGGGCATATTTAATTTTCAAGGCAAAGGATCCCAGGGATAACACCATAAAGTACTTCTGTGAGAAGAATCTACCGTTTGGTGCAAGCATTTCCTGTTCTCACTTTCAGAGATTCAGTAGTGCATTGTGCCACATTGTGGAGGTTAAAACCCGGTGACAGCAGTCAATTCAGAACTATCTCGATGATTTTATATTTATAGCTGAGACAATAAGGAAGTGTAATTTTCTGACGAACTATTTCATGGATATATGTTGAAGAATTGGGGTCTCTTTGGCACTTGAAAAAACCAAATGGGCAAGACCAGTGATAGTCTTCTTGGGTTTTCTGTTGGATGGTGAAAGGTTTATGCTGTCTATTTCTGTCTATTTCCTCAGCAGGGCAATTGTCACTGGTCGTGCATTTACCAGACGTATGTATGCACAGTTTAGTGGTCCAACTTATATCAAGTTAAAACAGTATCATCACGTTAGACTTAACCAAGAATTCTTAAGTGACTGCAAGGTATGGTTGCAGTTTTTGGATGTACACGTATTGAAAGCAGTTTGTAGGCCATATGTGGATTTTGAAGACAAGTTGGTGGCAACACAACTAGAATTCTTCAGTGATGCTTCGCTGAATGAGCATTTCGGAGTGGGGGCACAATTTGAGCAAGAGTGGTATTTGCTCAATGGCCAAAAAATTTTATTGGAGAATGCAAACCCAGCATACAATATGTGGAGCTTTTGGGACTCACAATGGCAGTATTTGTTTGGATCAAGAAACTTGCACACAGAAGGGTGCAAATTTTTTTTACAACCTGGTGGTGGTGCATATGGTAAACCAGACAACAAGTGGCTGTGCAAACTGTATGATACTTATCAGGAAACTGGTCCTCAAATGTCTAGAGCACGACTGTAGACTTTTTGCCATGCATGTGAGAAGTGAAGACAATGAAGTTGCAGACAGTTTGAGCAGAATGGATTTTGCTAGATTTGCCAAGCTAGCAGAAAAACGGGGTCTGAACCCGTTGCTGCAATGTTTGCCACAGGAGCTATGGCCAGTAAATAAGATATGGGTGAATGTTCCGGAGAACAACAGCTGTGACATCATAAAAGAGGGGCGGGCCAAGAAAAGTTTTTGAATGCGTAATTAGCCAGACATGCATAATTTATTTTCAGATGAGTTCCGCGTGCAAAGAGTCAGAGAGGAGTTTTGGATTAACGACGGGTCTTCATCGTCATCTACTTTATCAGCTTCTGCCATATCTAGATATGTAGATAAATTGAAAACACAAAGAAACAGAGATTCTACACGAAAAAACTACTATGGCATATGGAGAAATTTTAATGAATTCTTTATAAAGCTAGATGCTAAACCAGAATCTTGGGAAGACAGACTGGTTTTGTATATAGGATTTTTGGTGGAGAAAAACAGAAGATCAACAACCATCAGGTCTTACATTTCAGCGATTAAGTCAGTGTTAGAAGAGGACGGAGTCCATTTGATTCCGGACAAGTATTTGCTCACTTCACTCACTAAGGCCTGCAAATATAGGAATGATCATGTCAGAACGAGACTGCCCATTCACAAGAACATCCTGCATCTAGTTTTAGATGAAAGCTATAGACAACTGGCAGACCAACCTTACCTCAGTGCTATGTATGCTGCGGTATTCATGGTAGCATACTATGGCATGTTCCGAATTGGGGAATTGGCTACTGGTGACCATCCAGTCAAAGTTTGGGATGTGCATGTTGGTGATAATAAAAACAAAATGCTATTTGTGTTGAGAACATCAAAAACACATGGACTGGACAATAAACCATAAATAATAAAGATTTCTAGCACTGGCATAATAGATAAGGAGCTATATTGTCCTTTCTATACAGTGCAACAGTATCTTGACCATCATCCAATCGCTAGAAGGAAAACAGAGCCTTTCTTCGTGTATAAAGACAGAACCCCGCTACAACCTATGCAGTTGCGGAATTTATTGAAAAGGTGTTTGACTAACAATAATCTGAATGCAGCCTTATATGATTTTCATGCAATCCGCGCTGGCCGGGCAGTGGATTTACATGCACAGGGAATCGAAATCAGGTCGATAGCCAAATTGGGGCGATGGAAGTCAAATGCTATATACACATATTTGTCCCAGTTTAAATAATATGTTCTCATTTTTCTACTTCACAGGCAATGTGAAAGCACTGACAGACTGTTGGTTAGTAGGTGACAAGCTGTTGTGTGAATGGTATCCATTCCTGCAACAAATGAAGATGGATGCAATAGCAAGTAAATCGCATGTTCCCTATATTTACGATTACTACAACATTTTTGGTTGGTACCAGAGTCCATGTTCCGACATCAAATCAGCGCCAGCCAGAATATTAAACTCTTTAACAGAAGGATTTAATAAAATCCATAGAATGCCGAAATACATCATCATGTTCACAGGAAAAGATATGACTGATGCTCTGCGGTACAATAAAGAATGGAGAAGCAACATCGAGTCACAGTTGAAATGGTTAACAAATAATGTTTCAAAGGTAGTGAAGAGGAGAAGAGAGGACCTTAAGTCCAAACGACCGGGTGCTCTGGTGTGTTCCTTTGAGCCCATGATAGTCTGGTTAACTATGATAACCCGACCACAAATCGCCACATCAGATGAGAATTTGATCAAGGCCATGAATTGGAGAAATTACTTCAACTTTTTATTAGAAGAGACTTTGGTGGGGGAATGATTCATGTATATCCTCACGATTGAAAGTTTGTCGGAGGAAGCTTACTATTTCAAGCCGAATGGTAGACTTTCAGATGCAGGCATAATCTACAAGACTACAAGATGAAGAAATTCGACAGAAGAGAGTTAGATTTGAAACCAATCAGCAAATGTGACGCAAATTACAGGGGAAACCTTCCCAGAGATTCAGATGTGCGAGTAAAAAGCTCAGCGAAATCGGCTAGGCGCGAATTAGAATTCTAACAATCTTAATTTTAACAGTTTCGCAAATTATGTATTATATCTGTCGAAACCAATCTGCATACTGTAATGTAATGTATAATGTAGTATTACACTCGCTGTTTCCTTTTATTGTCATTTGCTATCAAAGTATTATACTTGTTAGTTTTTATATGTACTATTATTCCATGGTTGTCAAAAATATTTTGTGCAAATACATGATGCAGGCATGCATCAATCAATTGCTTCCATTTCACCACAGGTACGTGGGGGAACAATACCAACATTTAATGTTTATGCTTTATAATTGTGTCATTTACATTATATTGGAGCTATTGCAATTTGTCAATAAATATTTTGGGGGAATACTACACTTCCCCTTTTCCAGTTTAAGTGGTCGTATTCTGTGGCGGAGTTACAGCATATTTTTTGGCTAAATTGCACTAATTGGCACCAGTCGGTGAGGGACCATTTGGGAAAGGGGCACCTTTCAGTGCACTACAGCTTCATGGGCAGCTTATTTTGAAGGGGCACCTGTCGGTGCACAAGGTTACTCACTTGATTTCTGTGTGTTGTGTGAGATAATAAACCTTATTCCAATATATTTCTTGTTTTTGTCTTAGTAAAGTACCATTTAACATGTTAAATGGATTTTACTATAATTAACAAGAAATGCTTTTTCCCCATGGATATGGGGTGGAGCAGTCCTCACCCTGGATATAGGGTGGGGATGTTTTTGATGCACGTGCAGCTATGACGTAGTAACGGGCATTCGTAACCGTTACTTTGTTTATTTATCTCACACCCACCCACCCACCCACCCTTTTTCTTTACATTCCTTGACTTTTGTTTGAATGTATTGTGTTGAAGGGCGGAGTTACAGCATATCTTTTGGCTAAATTGCACTAATTGGCACCAGTCGGTGAGGGACCATTTGGGAAAGGGGCACCTTTTGGTGCACTACAGCTTCACAGGCAGCTTATTTTGAGAGGGCACCTGTCAGTGCACAAGGTTATTCACTTGATTTCTGTGTGTTGTGTGAGATAATAAACCTTATTCCAATATATTTCTTGTTTTTGTCTTAGTAAAACTAAATGGAAGCAAAAAGCGTGCACTTGGGGTAATTTGAAAGACAATTTAATATCTGAAAGGTTCCAACTAATAGCAAGGAAAAATGCCTTCCAAAAGACTTCTTGGATTAGATCTACGATGCACTTTATTGTTTTGGAATACAATACATGGAAATGCTCTTCCAGAGCAAAAATCTTTTCTCATTAGCAGACACTTTGTCGTAACTGGAAACATCCGTAGTTTATCTCAGGACAACCTGAACTCCACTTTGTATTTTACAAAGGGAACACCGAACAGTAGAAAGAAAAAAACTAATTTGATAGGTTCTCCAAACTCATTCCAGTGGACTAAAGGTGAGAAGATCGATGATTTACGTGTTTGTTTAGACCTTTGCAAAGAGAAGGATTCGTGTTTCTTCAACCTGTGGATCTTGCTGAAGGTTACCGAGTCGACACAATGCTCTAAGGCAACAGATGGGCCCGAACTGAAAGCAAGCTGACCCAATGTGTCGACCTCTATCGTGCTCACCAGACTGAGTTTTCTACATAGGCGACCTTTCGCATATCAAAATGTGTAGATTGACTTACAGCTGAATGTTTTTTTCTTGCTGACTTGATATCAAGGTGGTTCTTTAGTGTTTCACGTGGAGCTTCCTGTAAGTCTTAACCCTCTGCGGGTCTTGACTTCTGTTCGCCACAAAGTTCAATGTCTTGCACACGTGTTTTTCTTGCTTTTCCGAGGAGTTAGAAATGTATCCGCAAAGAAATGTAAAATACTGAGCTGGGTACTAAGTACATTCATAATGAACTGGTACATGTACTATCGATTGCTAGGGACTTGTTAACCTAATAGGACTAATATTTCTTGCAAAAACAAAACCCCCGATGAGTATGACGTAAGGCGAAGGTCCTTCCGTGGGAATGCGGATGATGAAACCTATTGCTTTTTTCAGATAGAACCATCCATACTTGCCATATTTTGGGAACTGTTCTTAATAAACTTGTACCTAAATATACAGGGGTATTCTAAGAAAAATGGTCTATTTGTATCAGGCAACGTTCAAGGTAACAACGCCACATTTCTTTGTTGAGAGGCCCTGATGAATGATGTAATCTTCAATTGAAGATGACCAACAAAACAAAGATGACACAAGAACGATGTTCTACCCAGTACAACATCCCACCCCTGGTGAAACGGGGACACTCTACCCAGTATAACATCTCGTCCTGGTGAAACGGGTACAATGCTCAGTCGATCCTTTATGGGACAAATTCATCGTCTTGATCTGTTCAGCAACCGATGGGTAACTAATTGACGTTGAATTATTTGCTGCAATTACATCGTGGGGACACAGAAAAAGCAGCTGAGCTATAATTCTTAAATTTGATTCCATGGTTTCTGATATCTTCATCCCTTAAAAGTTTCTGTCCCATTTTTAATAATCTCTTCATACCCTGATTGCATTTCCCACCAAACATGTTATGGTGCAATACTGCCGAACCAAGAGGCAGAGGAGGCATTTCTGACTCGTGAATATGGTAACTTCTGGAGAGGTCACAGGTAACATTGCACAAGTTCCACAAAGATCAACTTTGAAATAAATCAGCCGACTACCTATCATTCCGATGGTATAACGCTTCCTGTGCTGTGAATCTACATGTCTACGTGTGTAAATTCTGATTGCAAATTATTGTCATTTTCATCACAATTATCATCACATAATATGAAATTTCCACTCTGGGAAAATGAGATCTCCACAAGAGAATCGCCTTCATCTGAAATGAGAAAAACCAGTTTCATTTTGGAACTCCGGGTTTTTACAGAAAAGATGGAGAGTTTAGCTTAGTTCTAGGACAAAACAAAGTCATCAAACAAACCCAGTGCAATTTTGCGAGCAAAAATGTTCCTGAAATGATCTTTCGTCCAAAATTGGTAATAAATATTTGTTCAAACGTCAAGTAATTCATTCAACCTGACATGAACACGGTGATTTGTTGGCAGTAAAAGAATTATATAATTAGACTAAGTATTGATTAAGTATATATCATAAATTTAATGTCATTAAACGCATTTGAAAAATGACCATAGTTTTGAGATACCTTCAAGCATTTTGTCATGAATGATGATTCATTTCAAAGACACGTGTGTAGGAATTTGTACATGTCAAGAAAAAAATCTTTATGCTGTATTTTGTCCATCAGGATTATTAATAAACGTATTGTTATTCAATACGTGGAAAACCTTGGAACAATCACTGTGACATTGAGAAAGAAAAATGATGTTCCTGTCAGAGCTGTAAGTGTCTCGTTTGCATTGAGCGGTGGTGCATAGCAGTCTCAAACGACTAAGTGAGACTGAGACACGAAACTGCAGAAATTTAATTAAGAAAAGAAGTCTGGACGAATGCTGTCCTTTTCTGCATTTCACCGCATATAATAAATATTGAAATTGGGTTACAAGAATTATGTACACATTTTAATTAAATACTTGAGATGTTCGCCAGCAGACAGTCTATGAATGTAAATGTACAAACAGCTGATGTAAGAAGTAGTCCTACAATAAAACTTTGTTTATGGTGGAAAATAAGTCTCACACAGAACGTTTATGATTCTTTACATGCCACAGCCATATCAGTGTACACATGACAGATGGCAAGAAGAACGTTTTTACATTCACGATATTCTGGATTACTTAAGAACACACCAACCACTTAACCTTTTTGCACCTCTAATTACATAATGCTTCAGGATGCACGTTTTACATACATATACAGTATTGAATTTAATTCTGAAGCAAGTTATCACAGACGCATTTAATGCATTCTTAGTTCTTCAGTTTGCCAGAACTTTTGTCATGAAGTGGGAAGTAAAATCCATAAGTCTGTCCGGGGGCAGTGATCAAACGAGGTTAAAGAAGCATGCACTGGCATTAAGTCACGCAATTATGAAGAATGAACACCACTGAACTTTTGAATTATTTCACGTCATGAATTTTCAAATTTAATCAGGGACACCAGGGAAACACTGTGTCTAAATTGTTGTTCAATATAGATCTACGTTTACGTACAATCAGTTGCATTAATTTAATACTGCAGCAAGCACATCAATGGGACTCCACAAGAGCAGGAAGGAACAATCAGTCATCACCTCCTGACGGTAAACTTTGCAGGTTCAGTACTCACACGTGCCGCGGTGCGTTGTGGTTGAGCGCACATGCAGCAAATTGTTATTGCAGGATACGAGGCAACCACACCAACTGCCTTTTTCGGTTTTTCCATAGAAGTTTTGCAAAATATTGCTGGCTGATTCAGCAGGTCCTCACTTAATCCATACCTGGCTTCAATCAGGAAAATTGCCTCTCACTCACCTCTATTGAGAGTTGTGTTAACTCCACACACGTGGATCATCCTATTCTCTGCTTTAGTCTGTTCATCAATACAGCTTTGCAAGCTTAGATTACTGTGTTGAAAGAACCGATGGGCCTTCACAATTGTTTGATTGGATATCATTCATCTCGCTGAAAGTACAAATGAATAAGGAGAAAGAAATATGAATCCAGTGGCTTTGAATAGTGTTATATTCCGCGAAGATGTTCTTGTCACAAAGCGGTTCACTTGTTTTTTTTCAGGAAACTCATCTTTTATTAAATTGACCGTAATGGTCTGTGTGATTGCCACGATTATAAATCAGGCAATAGTGCCATGAGCATCATGTCACGAATATTTATCATAACAAATGTTTATCATAATAAATGTTAGGGTGTTACTTTGATCATTTTTGACAATGCGATTCATCCGACCAATTTATCTCCATTGACAGCAGAAACAGCAGGGTTTTGCATCAATAAGTGACACGAAACTAACCTACTGGTAGTTCAAACCAATTATAACAGTTCTTTGCAAAAATAGGTTTTCTATGCTATCTTGTGAAATGAATATAAAGACTCTTAAGCCTACCGGAGCACCCACCGTACAACAAAACTTGGACAAAAACACAACAGGCAAAACAAATTGAAATTCTATCTCACATGTGTCAGACACTCGCTTGATACCAAGATGGTCCGTATGCAGAAAATGCAAGATGCTAACTTGATCTTGCTTGTACCACAGCAATTTAGTCAAACAGAAATAAGCTTTTGTATAATGCACAGACATACACTTCAGCGTTTTGCCTTTGAACTCCATGCTAAAATGTTTACATGTGTCAAAGTGTTGTGTTATAAACATTACCCCAGGCAATGCATTTAGCTCTTTGACTGGTTTGTTTAGACACCAATCATCACATAGTAGTCAGGTATTGCACCTGCCTGTCCCTCCAACAGAATACTCAAATATTTTCTTTGCATAACCCGACACCGTCCACAGTTCGTTAACCGGGAGTAGCAAATACTCCAATGAAACTAACATAATTAGAGAACCCTGATTCATCGTTGCATTATTGGTCCATCGACGTCAGAGTGGTAAAACCTTAGCAGAACATGTCTCACTGACGTAAAACGAACGTTTGTACCAAGGAATTCTGGGAAGCTTTTCTCACCAAAGAATTAAACGGTTGGCGCTGTACTTACACGAGAATAAAAAATCCAACCAATCAGTAATCTTCATAGAACGGTCTTCAATGTACAATGATATAATGATTTCTCAAGTAGACAATTACGAAGTGTGAAAACCTTGTTTGTTATTTTCTTGTTTCCCACTTGACCAGAAAGGTGTCCAGTTTTGATTCGTCAGTTCCAACAAACAGAAAACTCAAAACGCGATTTTGATAAATTGCTGACAATTTCGATGACTTTGAAATGCCGGCAGATGACATGATTTTCAACCGGTTAATCTATGGTAAACTGAACAAAACGATCGAATTTTCTCTAAATGGAGATGCATTCTGTAGATCCTACAGAATCACGAGAAAACAAAACAAATCCAGTAGCAAAATGTTATCCCAGTGGGATTTGAACCCAGGCATGTCTGACTTTCATGTCCTGGATGCTACTGTCTGAGCTAAATCCCCTATTTGCTAGAAGTTTCAGCCCTTTAGATCCTTATATAGTCATGCTCTATTGGTTCCAGAAAAATTTCTAAGTCCAAGAATCAATAGAGCATCTCCATTTAGAGAAAACTCCAATGTAGCCAGTTACTGAATTTACTTAGAATTTCAATTATTGAAACAAAAGAAACAAAATCAGACAAATTCTTTGACAATAATCCAAAGCAAGACTGGATGATGATAAGATAGCTCTGTCAGAATTAGTTAAATTTTAGTGAACAATTTACTACCATCCAAAGAACAGAATTAAAGATCAATATGAAGAATTTCCAAAGTTAATGGAATAATATGTTTTATCTAATTCCCATCAATCACTGCTGACACTTAAGCAATTCAATTACCTGGCCATAAGCCAATCATGTTCACATCGAATTAGACTGATCCTATATTAACACGTCAGCCTGCGGCCAAATTCATCTCAAGTAATCACACATCACTTTAAAACTTGACATTGAACTGTTGCTCTGGGTTAAGAAGGTGAAACCAAGATAATTTTTATGAAAAGTGAGAATAAATAGATATCGTAAGAAAACTTCCCCAAGGCCGACCACAACGAATTACGTTCCTTGATTTCCTTTGGAATCTTTTTCAAAGGTGGCGGTAACCGAACGATAGAAATTGCGATGGAAATAACCCGTAGTGCAACGTGTATTGTTATGCTCTCCATTGTTGTGTAAACATCAGCTCGCTGTTTTCTATTATTTTCCTCTGTTTCCAAAGCTTCATTACATCGCCATGAAGCCTGACTCATTGTTTCTACAGAAGAGTAGTTTGGCAATTGGATATAATTTGCCATCTCGCTGCTCAACTTACAAGACCTGAAGTGCCAACACCAACAAATATCACCCATCCTCTACGTGTTTGCGAAAACTGTTGCAAAGCTTTTCTATCACAGAAACATCAGACGAAGAAGTCATAGATATATTGTCTAGTCTGGTAGCTTTTACCTGACCTATGTAATAGGGCTGCTTCAATAATTTAAGGTGAGGTGTTGACGATGGGATCAGGATTACTGCAGCGAAGCCTGTACCCACTGTGTGTGTGTTGGATGGCATACCAAAAAACCCCATCATAATTTTTCAAGTCTTTTTGAATGTTGGCAATAAAAAACTGTCAAAGCTGTCAATTTCGATGCCAAGTACTAACCAAATACACAGTGAAACCATGAATTAAATGATACAGCTGTTCTTCAATGATTCAGTTTCTAACTGAACACATTTTTTTCTGATTTCTTTGATCATTGACAGTTTCACTCTGTTACGATTCTCATATTGGTGGTCTTTGTCAAATTCACAGAATGAGTAAGTACGGCCAACTGTGTTCTGGAGGGTAATGTTCATTCTAAAAGAATTGGGTTGTCAGGTATTGCTTGTAAAAAGAAATAAATAAGTCACATAAATGCCTCCAGTTTTTCCATGGAAGAGATGTGTTGAGCAAGTGAAGATGTGTTCCACCAAAACCAATGTTTGGTTAAGTAACAAGAGTTTTGACAACTTTCTGTGAAGTGCAAAAACTTTCATAAAATTCCTTCACTTAATGTCTGGTCACTGTTGATTAACACAGCAGTTGTGAGTTTACAAATGATTGTAACCCACGGACACAACTGCGTGTAACAGATCGACTTCAGTGAATAACAACGTGGGTCACACAATTTTGTGATAAAGAATGGACTGTGCACATTTCGGTCCAATCAGAAAATCAAAGACCGCTTTTCGGAATCACCATTGGTTAAATGAAACCCATTACACGACACAATCTTGACTGAGATTTTTGAAAAAAATTGAAATGTATAATGCAGAACCACTGTAACCAGACAAGAAAACGGCGACAAGCTCAGCTTAAAATAAGGACAAAAGCTTGCACGGTTGAAACCAAAAGAATTAAATAATTGAAAAAGTTCTCCACAAAATCATGAGTAAGTTTTCTGTTGACTGCTCAAAGCAGTTAAAGCTTTTTTTTGAAATTTGAATTTCGCACCGACTAGGTTCGATGGCCAGTAAAATGATGGTCTTTTCTTTTCGAAAACCAACTCGTGTTTAATGTTGACAAATCTAGGTGAGACGTTTGGTGTAAATACTTCAAAGTGTCAGATCAGCTGGTACTGAATGGGGAAGATCTGAAAACCTTTACCTTCATCCGTGATTACAACACAAGTAGCTTTTATCACTGACGGTTCAATCAAGACAGTTGTGTAGAGAAACACAACCCCGCGCAACTTTGATCGATCTTACTTACTGAACTGGAAGAAATATTTATGGATTTGGATGGCAAATTGTAACAATTTTATTTTAATTTATGTTGCAATAACATAAAAACTATGTTCAACGTCAGGCATAGCCACAGCTGATATGACAATATGACACAAACGGACCACTGATGGTGTCCTTTCTCCTTCGAAAATGAGCTCTCATAATTGATTGAAGTAGACCTGATTAAGCATCGTACTACAGTGTGCTCATATGATCTCTGCCATACACACGTAGGGTCTCTGTAGACCATGGATTTACATCAGCTTTAAACAGTAAGACAAGATAAGCCTGCAAGAGACCGACTGTAATATATTGTATTTACCGACCTGATTCTCTCTACAAGAGGGAGGGGGTAGGGCACATCCTGTCCAAGTCCAGGTTCTGTCTGGGGCTGGAGGAGGGGGTAGGATATGTCCTGTCTAGGGGGAAGGAAGGGGTAGGGTACATCCTGTCCAGGTCCTGTCTGGAGGGAGGGGGAGGAGGTGTATGTATCCTAACCAAGTGACCCTACACCCAGCTAGGTTTGGCCTGGGGGAAGAGGGAGGGTACCCTAACCAAGTGCTCCAACCCCTCCCCCCCCCCCACCTAGGCCTTGTCTAGCATGATAAGGATGGGGGGGCGTGGTCGGTATTGCCTCGTAATGCTAATGTGAGGTTGTCTTGTGATAAGTTTTGCCCAAAGAACTTTGCCCTTGATTGACTTTTACGCAATTGCCCGGAAGAAGATAATGGCTTTAAAAACCATTACCTCACAGAATGTTCTCCTGCTACAAGTCATGAATCTTGGGAAGGTCTCACATTTTCTGTGTGTACTATGTACATATTGTATTTTTACACGGCAAATTTAGCAGATCAGTTCCAGACTCAAAGCTTTTGTGTCTGGGAAGAAGCCCAATCTTTTGAATTCCAGGTCTGTAAAAATTTGTTTTGCAGGTAAATAATAATGGTCTGCTTTACTCCTGACTCAAATACATTACATTTTACCGTCCGTTCGATCAAACTGGGGCAGACAATTCACATTGATCAAATATTCTTTACTGATAAAAACTGGACGTCAGCACAGATTTGTAAGAATACACAAAAGTAATATGTAGATTATTCTAAGAATAAGCTGCATTGTACTGATTTTTGGAGTAAACTCGAAATATCAGAAATATTTTGAACCAATTCAACGTGCAACGAATTCCTTTCCAGACTGCTTTGAATACCACAGTACCTTTGCCAAAAACAGCAAACGAACTAATTGTTCGGGGCAACATATTGATAACAGGAGACAAGCTATTGCAAATAAATATGTTCATTTTAACCGCATCATGCACTGTTTCTTAATTAGCCAACACATAGATAACCTCTTCCCACAGACTTGAATACATTCCTGACCCACAGTACCGTAGTATCTACGTCTATGCCTCTTCCACAGACTTGAATACATTCAGCGGGGCAGCAGTACCGTAGTATCTACGTCTATGCCTCTTCCTATTTATTTGTGCGCCGATTCTCAGCGACGGTGTCTCACAGAGCTTGCAGCCAACGTCAATAAGCGAAAACCTGCAGGAATGGGACTGCTTCCTTCCGAAACATTCTTTGAATATTAAACCATAACACTTCAAAAATAAATAAACTGTTGGTGCTGACAATTACAATACGGCGCCTTTCACACCAACTTTTGATTCATTTCAAGTTCCCGACATTTATGGAAATAACAGCAAAGTTCGAAACTAGTTTGTAATTGCCCTTTAATTTAGCATTAAAATACCTTTATTGACACCATCCCAACGACAAATTAATAGCTATTTTTAATCCCAAGCTTTTTTCTTAAAATTCAGTAGAAGGAAAAGATGGAAGAGCCCACATGATCAATTTGTTTCTGCGTTGTGACCGTGAAGGGAATAATTACCATCAACATTTGTCGCTCGAAGACTCCCATCAATTGTCTGTTTCTGCGCCAACTACAACTGGGCAAGAAGTCATCCATTTATTCTTTAACTTTTATTGGATTCCCTCGAACCTTCAATTATAAGTATTCGCCAGGATAAGATTGAAAGGGTACTCTTGATGTGAGTACTTCGAGACATAGTCTTTTTCCGTGACTTTTATTGCCTACCAATCGGTTTGTGTGCCTTACCGCTACCAGCCTCCATGGTACAGAAATCTTTTACTTACAACGCTTATTTTCACATGATGTGAGAAGGAAGCATCAGATCAATCGAAATGTTATTTTTATGTAACGGTGAGGCTCACCGTTTAGGGTATTTTCTTTGTCTTTCTCGTCTTTACATGTGAACCAAGCATTCTGAAGTCCATTAAAGATTCACCACATTGTGGCCTTTTGGGCCATCTCATTAAAGTGTGTGGTCAAGGAATGACCAGGTCCTTTTGTTGTGGCACTTGGGCAGGAGTTCTTGCATGTTATTTCAAGGAGAATATTCCTGTTTTGCCACTAAAATGTATGGACCATGTCTTTTCTTGCCTTTGCACTTCTTATTTCATGCCCAGATTGCCACATTGTGGTTTGTCTTTAATTTTGATGGATTTGTGGGAACCTGGCTCACCCCAGGGACTTCAGTCTTTCAACTTGGTATCTTCCATTTTGGCAGTTAGTCTTCAGTTTGAAATAGTCTTTGCAATAGTCAGGATGCAGGATCTGTAATTGTCTTCAACTTTCAAGGGAAAAATTATCTGAAACAGGTATTTTGCATTATTTCTGTTCTTTTTGTGTCATTTATTGCTGTATCTGTAATGTTCAGTTAATTCAGGTTAAAATTTGGTAGTTTTGTGAAGACTTTTGTGAATCTGGTCTCACATGTGAATGGGCCAATTTCTTGTTCTCTTAAGAGCTTTCGAGTATTGGCCACAACAAATCTGTGACTGTATTCACATGAGCAACCTTTTTTGCTAGAAATTGAGGTAACTTAGGGTATTTTTGGTCTTTCTGTTGAAACTTAGGAAATTTCACATCAGTGACAGTACTCATTGTTAACATCTGTTCTAATATCTATTTCTAGTCATGTCCTGGGGTCTCCTTCTATGGTGTACTCCAGGGACTCCACCAACATCAATTCAATGAAGACTTAGGTGGAACCTGGTCTCTGGGTAGGTGAGGATCTTAGTTTTGCTTGTTCACATGTTTATTGACTCTTTTCTAGTAATTTCAGTAAATTGTCATGTATTTCCATTCAGGTCTAGGCTCCAGTAACTGATTCACATCTAGGAGCCTGGAAACTTGTGAATTTTAACAGTTGTGTTTGTGTGCATGTGTATATGTATGTGTGCAGGTTGTGTGAATGTCCTGTAACAGTCCCTAACGTTCACAGTTAATAGTATCCATTTTATTACTCCTGGATTTCACATTTACTAACCCCATATGGCGCAAATAGAGAAGAAAACTGCAAATATATGCGGATACAAAGTTTGCATTAATGTCAATTTTGTGCATTTGCGAAAACCTCGAAAATGGACGATATGTTCAGGTGGTCTGCTTTACGAAAATATAATTTAGTAATGGCCATACATTGCATGATTGCATGAATATTCGAGGTTTTCGTTGGTACCACAAATCTGATACTTCTGTACAAAAATGAGATCTTGTACCACTTAATTTTTCTTTTGGATTTGTGTTGAAAACGAAAACCTCATATATGACCATATATGAACTTTGTTTCATTAACATTAAATAAATCAATGTGAAAAAGCACTGACCAGGTATGATAAAATTCTTTGATGTCAGTATACTAGATCTATTTGATATCTATCTGCTTGTGGATATTTCTTTCTATAAGTATCCAATCTGCGATAAATAAAATGAATCATTTTTTATTCCAACTATTAGTGCCAAATGAGACACAAAGTCTCCCTAATATACCCATATTGACTCAAAACATAAACAAAGTCAACAAAGATTGCCACAAACAGACCGCACTTCTGTCAAGATCATTCATTTAATACACAAAATCGCATAAATCTCTCCGAGGAGCTGTAAGGAAACAGCAGTATTGTGTGAAGATAGAAAGAACCTTACTCCGGCTATCTGACATGGGGCTATCCATATCCGTCCAAACAAGAGAAGGTTCTCTAAGGTACTTAATGCTTGTTTATTGACTTGTTCTTATTTTCCTGTCACAAAACAGTGTTTATTGGCCCGCTCCAATATCGTGGTATGATTTACCAGGCCTTCAAGTACCTTATCAACTCTTCAATTTTATTTAGTCAGAAGTATAAGTTTGATGGCTGTTAAGTTTAAATTAAAGTAGCAGTTTGTTTTCACTGATGTTTTAGATGAAATTTTGATATTGCACAAAAAAGAGAATTCTTCTTACCTACGTGCACAATTTTATACTAAATGAGACTCAAATATGTAGACATATTACAATCTAATAATCCTGTCTGGAGACAGAAATAATTGCGTTTTTCCTCAATGGAAGCGATTTTTACTGAATTCAGGGAATTTAAAAGATCACTGAAGCATGAAAAGGGGTTGATTTTAATGTTCTCTCTGTTACCGGATCCTTCCTGGCACTGAGGTACAGTGCTGGTTTCTTACACAATAGATAGTGGGTTCGAATACCATTTTTTATGGAAACTTTTTGCAAGGTTCTAGAGTACTAATGGGGAGTCTGAGACACCCAGCGCAAGCAAGACACTAACAGTTTTCTCTTTACAGTTTCTTTCTATTTTTCCAAGTGGTTTGAATTGAAGTGCTATTATACACCTCTTGGAACCTAACGTCCATTTCAATAGTTTTCCAGCACATCTCTCAAGGTAGGCAGACACCATTCCAATGTGTCCCACTTGACATTTTTGCGTGTATGAAAATATCTTGTGAGACACCAACCAAAATTGATATTCCTTCTTTGTGAATCATAGATATATTATATCATTAAATGATCAAATAGTACCTACAATTCTCTTTATAAAAATAATAGATCTAATTATTGGTTGATCCAAGACAGGTACTTAGGGTAGTGTGAGACACAAAATTGCGGCTGTAAATCATTTCCTTATTCAATCAGGAAGCTTGTACTATGTGTCTAGATCATGTATATATAACTTTTATGACATAATTTGCCATATTTGTCAAGATATGTGGCACTATGGTTTGGGTTGTCTCATTTGACTTTTGGGGGTAGATCTACCTTAATGCATGGGTGTCTCACTTGACAAGATTTCCCATTTTCTTTAGACTGTTTGGAGATTACACCAAATGGGACATGAAATGGCATTGTGGCATTTGTAAGGAACCTGCTAAAGACACTGTTGCCCTGTTTGAACAATATTTGTCTGCAGTAAGGAGAGTCAAAATCTACATAGACAGTGATGGTCTCAAATGGGTTAATTGTGCATGCTGTGATACTTGGTATCATTGGGTATACTGTATCTCCATGTCAGAACATGATTCTGACCTCACATTCCCATTCCTATGCAAAGAGAACAAGTGTAGGAAGTAATCTTGTTGAGCAAGACACCAACACTAGACTCCGACCATGATATTTATTTCAATTTAAGTGGAATGGCAAAGCAAAAGAAGTCAAGTAAAGCAGCCAAGCACATTGCCAAGAAGAAGAAGGATATCCACAAGATCAAATGGAATCTGAATTCAGCCCACAAAGGTGAACAGCAACAAGAATGGACCAAGATAGACATGAAGAAGGCCATGGCAATATGGGAAGAAGGAAAGTACAGCCAAAGGGCCATCTCTAGAGCTACTGGAATTCATGTGGCCACTCTTAACAAACACTTTTGATGTCTGGTCAAAGGAACAGGGCACCGACTTGGTGGGAAACAGGCTCCAAAAGCCCTTTCACATGGTACCTAACAGAGCAAGACACCAAGCAAGACACTCCTGTGTCTCACTTTTTGTCTCTCTTGTGTGTGTCTAGGTAGCTCTTAATTCATTCTCAGCACTTAAAATAATCTTTTTGTATATTATACAGAAGAGTAGAAAGACCTGAATGATACTGTTATATACTACTCTTGCAGAGGATTCCCTTTCTCTGACCTGAAATTGAAGAAATTGGCCTATGAACTTACTGTAGCAAATAAGTGAAAGGGATTCAGTCCTGTAAAGAAATATGCTGGCCCCTAGTGGCTGAAAGGATTCTTGACATGATGGCCCAATTTGAAGAAAAAAAATGCCAAGAATTTGTCTCTACAACATGCTGCATATGCCAACAGTTTTCAAGTAGCCAAATTCTTCAGGCTCTACAAGAAATTGCTGGATGATTTGTATCTACACTACAAGCCATTTAACATATGGAATATTGATGAGACTGGAATTCCTGACATCTCCAAGGAACAGCAGGTAATTGGAGTCAAAGGAGAGCAATGCTCGCAGACCGTCACTGATGAAAACCTGCCAATACCACTCTCCTCACATTTGTGTCATGCCCCCAATGCTAATTTTCAAAGGGAGCAAGGTGGATACTGATGCAAGGGATGCTGCACTCTCTGGATGGCTTATCAGACATTCAAAGCCTGGGTACATAAATACAAAGCTGTTTGCTGAGATAGGTAAAAAAACACGTGGCATTCATCCATGACAAGAGGCTGGACACAAATGGCAAGCACTAGCTGCTATTAGATTCACACTCAACCCATTCCTTCAATCTACACTTCATGTGTTACTTGAGGGGGCATGGTGTTGAAGTTATGTGTTTCCCCCCACACTGTACACACTTGATGCAACCACTTGATGACATGCCCTTCACATCACTGAAGAAAAATTACCAACAAGAAATTTTGGATTACAACTTCAGAAATTCAGGCAGGAAGCTTTCAAAAGTGGACTTCTTCAAGGTATTAGTTCCTGCCTTTACCCAGGCCATATCAGAGAAAAATATCAAAAGTTGATTTGAACACACCGGCATGTACCCAGTCAACCCTTTGGCTCCAAAGCTCCTGAGGACATGGCCAAGTCTAGTGAATGATAATTACAGTAAGTGCTACTGAGACACTATATTTGTTTATTCTAAGTGCTAGTGACATACTGAGTCAAGCGATACAGTCAAGTGAGACATTTTAACAATTTTTTTGGCAAATAAAGGACAGGATGACAATGACAATGATGAGGATGATGAACAGGGTCCCAAGGGAGCTGTAGGTGGTGAGCCAGCAAAGGAGAATGATGAGGAGGAGGATTCAACAGAGGAGGGTGAAGAAGATGAGAGCCAGGAGCCGGTGGTTGATGGTGCAGCTGAGCAAGAGGATGAGGAAGAGATCAATGTAGATGCTGACAAGACAACCTTCCAGAAAAAGGATCTATACTACATCAAAATGGTACATTAATACAAGTGAGACACACATGCACACACACACAAGCAACACAACTGATACATTTAATTGAGTGAGACACTTCTTTTCTTTTCCAGACTAGCAGTGACCCACCTATGGAGACTCTAGCTACTAAAAGGGCTTGTAGAAACCTTGCTGCTAGATCTATGGCATACGCTGATATGGAGATCACGGAGGCTGAGGAAGGTGTGTATTTATTGAGTTGAAAGGTCATTTGCCCAAGTGAGATGGTGTAGGTGTTGCTTGTCTCACTTGTAATTCCATAACATTGTTTTCATAGATAATTTGAAGTGTAAGAAGAAGGAGAAGGGTGTTACTCTGACCCTGGCAAGGAAAGAACCTGACTTCAAAGATACCATTACTGTCCAAATACAAGATCATGGATCCCACAGATGACACCAACTGAGACAATGACAGCAACCAAGACACTGACATGACAATGACAATGATTGAGATTACACCACAAGCAAGACAGGCTTTTGACATGGTTTTCAATGGTGAAGCTCTAAGGGATGAGCAATCTTGAGCAGGCTACATAGACAGCAGAAGAGGTCCATGCAGCAAATCTTACAGCTGCAAAAAGAGGATGGAGGAGTCCACAAGCCAAAAGATGACAGTTACCATTGAGATAACACTGACTGAGACAGGTAAGTGTATCACTTGCTTTCAAAGTAGATCTACCCTTGAAGTGTCTTGCTTGCATCTCACTTCCATTGAAAGGATGGCATGTCAAAAGGCTGAGAAATCTGTTTAAAAGTTTGTAGATCCACACTTTGGTGGGGTATCCAGAGAGGTGGCAGCCTTAGCACTCCCCCTACTACAGAAGCATGGTCTGGGAAAGGAGCAGGGGCCAGAGACTGGTGGTACTGAAGGTGGCACTGGTAGCAAAGATGTTGCATGTTGAAAGTTGTGTTATTTTCTATGTTGATTTGATTTCAGTTGACAGGTTCAACTGTATACATAGAGGCTATCTAATATATTTTGGTAAATGGATAATAAAGTATATATTTAAAGGAAATGAGAATTATTTTTATTGTGTCTTGGTTGCGGCAATGTTGTGTCTTACTCATGGCATTATTGGATTGTTTATTCTAGATAAAAGACAAACTAGATGACAGGTGAAGGTCATTGATCTTATAAAATTACCACTGAGACCCAAAGTACCTGATACAAAGAAAAGGAGACAAATAAAGAAGGTCCCTAGCTGGCATCTTACATCAGATGAGTCCATGAAGTACATAGCAGAATCACATGAAAGAACTGAGGCTAAAGAGAAAAAACATGAAGCGGAGGCATAAGTTAAATATAAAGCTGTCCTCCTGTACAGGAGGCTCAAGAAAGAAATGAAACCAAAGATACAGAAAGGTGTTTCGCTCTTGCCACCAAACCATGCGAGACAGAAGGTACTGACAGTGTCTCACTCTACCACTCAGAGCATGCGAGACACACATAAATGCAAGTAACTGACTGGAATTAACTCCTATTTCTTACTCCTATTATGGTGCAGAAGTGTCATACTTAAACCAATCATATATATTACATGGGAATAAAATCTTTTTTAAAATGTTCAAAGATATTTTTTTTTGGGTGTCTTGGACTACCAACACAACTGTCTTGGAATACCAACATTGCGTACCAAGCGAGACACTTCGGTGAAATCAAATATTTCTAAGGGAAAGCAAGGTAGGAGCATTATATTACTATACAAGAGACCTTTAAAATACACAACCAAAAAACACCAACAGCTAATATATGTTGTTTATTTCAGAATTTATAGGGAACTCCTGAAAGTGTCTCGCTCTCCCTATCACTATTCTACATAATTTAATTGAGGAAAAATTCGAATAACACTATGGTACGACACGGTATGGAACACCGGAAGTAATCTTGATGCAGGCAAGAAAAGTGGGCAAACGAGAAATCCACCCTGGCTTTAAAACCCAAGGTAGACGTCACCAGAAGTCCAAAACAGGGGTATCAGTGGCCACACGAAAAGGACTTATGTCGTCCAAAAATTATTTTCAAAAAAAATGCCGCTGATCCACGGCGTGTGTGTATGAATGGAAGACAAAGTAAGACTAACCCTTCAGGTTTCAGTTTTCCAATCCGGCATAAGTTTTAGCTGCAAGGTACATGTTTTCATCCAAATAATCGAATTAGAAATACGGAATAGATACCTATCCTAACATCGAACCAAAAGTTGTAATGTAAACTAAATAAAATTCCATGGTCTGCTCACAGAACCTGTGATTATATTTAGTGTCCTTTTCACTGTGGTTTAGTCCGGATCTATTAGTAGCAAGGAACTTATAGTAATTTAATTCAAACTTCTATGTGAAAACTTTCTGTTCTACATTCAGTGAAAATTTCTCGAGACATCTTGTGATCAACAGAGTCTATGGTATCAGATTCATTCAATTATTGTACTTGAAAGGTGCTTTTTTACCACACATTCGAGGAAGACTACCAACGATTTAGTTTCAAGGTAGAAGAAGGTAAACCAAAACCTTATTTTAGAAGGATGGTACGTCAAAAGGCCGAGAAATCTGTTTAAAAGTTTGTAGATTACAGTTTACTGTATTGGCCAATGATGTATGTTTTGAAAATTAATGAGACTTTATGAATGGAGCAGATGTATTTAGAAAACCCATTGCAGTTTTGCCATTATGCACAAAAAGAAAAACCAGATACCATCACCTGCTAATGCTTTTCCACCTTGTCCAACGGTGGATAGAATTCTCCAATCGCTTTATATCTGAAAAACGACAGCCTTTTCATCAAACAAAGTTGTGCACGTTTTTCCCATGTTGCCACCAAAGTTGAAAACGTTTCTTGAAGCTGCAAGATCTCTTTGCTGTCATTTTACAATTGAGTCCCCTTTACCAAATAACCGTATTGGTTTTTAAAAAATGTTTGCTTCTCGTTTTGGAATTTGTTAAATTAGTTAAATTAGATCTCTTCGGGTACAATTCTAAATTATCACCATACAACAGGATATATTTTTGCAGCTATTAAGCTGACAGAGAAAAAGGCCGCTTTATTTATTTCTGTTGAGGTTTATTACCTCAAATCTGCTTCGGTCGGATTCCAGAGCCAAATGACATCGCCATTTTCCGGGTTGAAAATTTATTGAAACGACCTTTCCTGAGGAGAATACTAAACACCTTCATGTTTTGAAATATTTACAGTTTCTTTGCAGCTTCCTCGCATTTTGTATCGTTTGTCACTACAAAATAGGTCGTTGAACTCAAACCGAGCTTTTTCCATAAATAACTGACGCACTTCGAAATAAGATATCAAAAACACTACTTTGTTTTTTTTCTTAAAAATTTTATCGAACGAAGAAAACGATCAATTGGTCTCAAAGAAAAAGAAAAACATTCAGATAGATTTCTTTTTTGTCTGTTTTGAACTCGCACAAACAACCTAAATTTCAAAAGAGGTTTGCTAGCTTCTGTTAGTGAATCACTCATTGATGATATTCAATGTGATATGATCGGAAACCCAATTTTAAAAAGAAGCTTCACATGGATATTTCTTCTCCTTGGGCAGTTCAGCTCTGGCTTTCTTATACCTTCCAAAAGATTAAAATTTGTTTGGAAGTGTAAGGATTGCACATGCTGGCTCATGATCATGCTATGTAAACATTGTATCGTCCTCAGAAGCATGGCGAATTATATGAATTATCCTATGACAGCGCCGGCTCTATACTAAAATCCCATAGACAACAAGGTTAATAAAAATGATATTACCCTGTAGAGAGAGCTGAGAGGATAATATTTATGCATGATATTACCCTCAAAAGGGCAAGAAAAAGAAGGCCACTGATTCAAATCACATGCTTCCTGTCATGTGATCTAAATCCAAGCCACTCATTGGCTGAGAGATTTCAAAATGTAAACAAGCAAGATGGAGTAGATAGATCTAGGTAAATTTGAAATATTTCTTTTTGGATTTGTCATAGGACAAAATTGTCATCCAGTCTAACAATTTCAGGTAATATCAATTTTATTAGCACTTGGGATGTGTCAGCTATTAATATCTCCCTCAGACTTTGCCTTCAGGAGATATTAATGGCAGACACATCCCTCATGCTAATAAAAATGATATTACCCTCATTGCTCACAGGATAACTGATATTATTATGAAACTATATAACTTTCCAAACTATCCTGAAATTTCCAAGCATGACCAAAGGATGACCAAAGCATGACCTAAAGCACAACCCAGAGGCATGACCCAAAGCACAACAAAACCCACACTTTATTCTGATTGGTTGGCTCCCTATCACCTCATTCCAAATGCTAAATTTCTACCAATCACTGCACAGCAAAAACAGGTATCATTATCATAAAAGTACCAAAGGCTCACCTCCACCCTTTTTACAAATCTGATGTGCTGCCATCCCAATCACCACTCTAAATGAGTCAGCAATAACTACAACCTAGGGTACCCAAAACATATTGCTCAAGTCCCATGAGTATTTATATTTAGTTACCACAAAATACCACCTTTCTAATATATGGTTGCTAGGAGCAACCAATGACAACCATGGGAAAACAATGACAGACCTTTGAAATTCTAAGAATTTCATCCAAAAAATGGGTGCAACAGCCTCAACATATGCCTCAAACATCAAGTTCCCATACTATCATCCATTTAATTTCTGGTTGCTAGGGGCAACCAATGACAAACAAATCCAAATAATGGTGAACCTTTGAAGTTCTAAGACTTTCAACCAACCAAAATGGGTATAACACCTAAAACTATTCCTCAAACCTCAAATTTCCTATTATCACCCACCTAATATGTGGTTTCTAGGGGCAACCAGTGGTTTCCAAAACCAAACAATGAAGGACATTTGAAGTTCTAAGAATTTCATCTAGCCAAAATGAATATATCACCTCAAAATATGCCTTACAATTTAGAATGCCCTATTATCACCACCCAATATGTGGTTCCCAGGGGCAACCAGTACTAACCAAAAGATGACCTAAAGCATGACCTAAAAGTAAAACCTAAAGCACAACCTAAAGCCAGACCCAAAAACATGACCCAAAGCATGACCTAAAAGCAAGAACAAAGCATGGCCTAACATGACCAAGAAGCACAGTCCCAAAGCATGACCCAAAGCACAACAAACCCACACTGCATTCTGCATTCTGATTAGTTGGCTCCCCATCAACCCATTCCAAATGCTAAATTTCTACTAATCACTGCACAGTCAAACAGGTCTTATAATCATGCCGCCCATCTCAATCACTAAGTTGACCCTAAACGAGTCAGTAATAAAGATTAATATCACCGTATTTATCTCCGACGTAGAAAGAAGTTTATAATTTGGGAGAGTGCCAATTATGAACCAGAATCTAATTGATTATTCTTATTTACAACAAAAAGATGGGACCTTGCTGCCTTTTAATGGGACATGACAGAGTTGTTTGTCATAGTAATTCAGACACTACTGACACTAATGCAGAAGCAATGCTCATAAATGTAGCTTAAAAGATTTCAGTACCAAGCCAACAAGTTTGTTGTGGTGGTAATCTATTACTGTTTTGTGGTCTTGCTCTTCAGATTAATTCTGTCATAAAAACAGCAAGTTTACTTAATTGGGATACAAGGGCTTGCCTTCTACCATAAGTATGGACTCACTGATCAATCTTATTTGTTCAGTTTTATTTAGATCTATTCAGTTTAGTTTACAATTTTGAAATTCATTGTGAATGTGAGAAACAACAGAACAATCGTTTTTTTTTTGACAATAAATAAATCTGACAGTTCTGAGAGAAATAAAATGGAATTTGAAGAATTATCGCAATTTAAATATTATAGGTAAGGGTAATTTGATATTTCCTGCACTTGCTAGATAGGAATCTTTTGACTTTGAATCTAGTTCTTATTTAGAATGACATGAAGCTCATAATGTCACAGGCTACACGAGGCCTGGATCTTTTCACGACCAGGAGTGCCCTGAATAAGCCACAACAATGTCTTTAACTT
>JBCAUG010633681.1:0-14035 GCA_038406175.1 Haplosyllis leylae | reverse complement strand
TCTCATAGTATTTACTTTTATTCATAGATTTGGCCATAATTTTTTGGTTGACATTCATTCAGCGGTTTTTTGGATGCGGATGGATTTAAATCCATCTCTCAGATGCCCCATAGAAGTCAATGCACGTTTCGTGCTGTGCAATCATTAAAGTTTCATGTGCTCACACCCGCTCCCGACCCCTGAGATAAAGTCATGAACGATGTTTTCCAGGCGCTACGGGTAACTACTTTGTCTTTATTTTGTTCTGACGTGCCAAGATAATTGGGCCACTGTCGTCACGGTCATTTGAGTTTTTTTCCGTTTTAAAATTGTATCTCAAAAAGATAACAATTGTAAAGAATTTGACAAATTTAACAAATCCATTTGGGAAAACTCATTGTTTCCCTGCCTATCCAAAGAATTTTTCTAATTTAGTGTGGTAGCTTTCTTTTACCAGCACACAACTTACAGATTCATCTCAAAGGCTGCACCTGCCACACATTTAGTACTAAAAACCAATCACATACGTGTCATGCACTCCTGATACTTACTAGTCAGGCCTTTAGCTTGGGAGGGTACCCCAGTTAGACTTTTAGCTAGGAAGGGGGTACCCCTGGACAGCATCTGGGTGGGTACCCTCTAGACAAAATAGGGGTACTCCGCTGGAAAAGGTTACACTGCAGACGGTACTTCTCTTACGGTTTCACGCAGGAGTACTTTCTTGTTTAGTTTAGTTTCCAGCATGATCCAAAATAAATGGGCCAAGTGTATATTTTCAACATAGAAATTTTGTCTTTATCTAATATTCCGCAGTTTAATGGATTTGTGGACTTAGGAAATACAGTTTGGTGACAGTGGTTGATTAAATATAGTCTCATTTTAACTCTAATTTTAATTATTTTTGCAGAGCCAATCAAAATACAAAATTGATCGGCTGAGACCTGAAGGCGGAGCCGAAAAGAAAACGTCTTTAGCGTGAGTTGCTTTACTGGTTGGCCCAAGCGCGCCAGAGCAAATGTCAAAGTAAAATAAACGTCCCTCTATTTGTGAATCAATAAATGTCCAATATCACAAACTCCACTAATTGGCCTTAAAATCAATCTCATTTCTATGATATTGAAAATTTAAACAAGAAATGCTTTTCAGGTTTGCAAAGTTTTATTCGTTTTTTAGGTTACAAGCTCTAGGATAACAATCACGTGAGGTAAATCCGCGGTAAACTTAGACTTAGACGTTAGAGGTAAGAAGACACATCCAGATAAGTAACAAATTTTCCAAGTAGTGCATAACAATCACGTGAGGTAAATCCGCGGTAAACTTAGACTTAGACGTTAGAGGTAAGAAGACAAACCAGATAAGTAACAAATTTTCCAAGTAGTGCATAACATGGGAAATTGTGAACATGGTAATTATTGAAACAGATGAGGCACCAAATAGCCTTAAGTTTGAAATAGAACATGATAAGTAACAAATTTTCCCAGAAGTACATAATTGCTTAAACATGATAACCCATGTACGCGGTAAAAACTAAACCAGTTAGAATGTAACACATTTTCCAAAAAGTACATAATCCAAGAAGTACATAATGCGTAAACGTGAACATGGCAATAAATCCATGAAGACCATGAACATGGTGAAACATGAACCTGGTAAAAATTAAAACAGTTGAGGTACCAAATTATCTTGGACTTGAGCTAGAACATGATAGGTAACCAATTTTCCAAGAAGTACATAATACGTAACCGTGAACATGATAAACCATGAACATGATAAAAATTAAACAGTTGAGGAATAGACTATCCGTGAATTTGAACACGATATATGACAAATTTTCCAATTAGTGTCTACTGCATAACCTTGAACATGATAAACGTGACAAATACCAACTTTTCCAAATATTGCATAATGTAGAAAACCCTGCATAGCCAAGACCATGATAATAAATCCATCCGAGGTATTAAAACCCATCCAGTAATATTAAAATTTTGTACAAAAGGTTGAAGAAGACGCTGAAGTGATTTTCGAGTAAGAAGTATCCTGGATTGAAACATTTTCAGTGGAAAACCCTTGAGTAAGGTAATAAACATTTGATACATTTCTAAAACGATACATATACATGTGTGTATGCGTGTGTGTGAAGGGGAAAAGATACAACCGTTTAGCTTACTATCTATGTAAATTGATAGAAAATTTCTTGGAAACATTTCCTGTAGCTACAATGAAGGAACAAGGAACCGAGTGAAAAATTCATGATATACATTAAACAATGGACATATTCGAACAAAAGTGTTCACAATTTAGCTTATAGCAACGAGCACAATAACAATTAAATTATATTTTACCTTGATAAATAATGAGAACAGAACTTACATATATTACGTTGTAGCAATGAACGCAATGACGACTAGTGATTTGTACACTACGCTAATAAACATGATGGAATCACATAAACAAATTACATATGTTACATTGTAGCAATGGACCCGGTGGCAATTAGTGACTTGTACAAGATGTTACAGTATGCCCTGGAGAGATTAGGCCGAAAGAAGAAGGAGAAAGAGGATGATTTAATCAAATGTACCTTTATCCTGACATGGTTGTTTGAAATAGCAAAAACAAATGACATGATTGATGTAACCGGATTATTGTTTGCAGAGGAGAAAGTGAACAAACTGAGACATGAGAGGGACAGAAGAAAATATACCAGAAAATACTGCAAGCGTTGTGGTGCCACCGTAGACTAAGCCAATAAACACAATAAGTCTGTACAATAAATGTGTACAATCATGCGTTGGTCAATAAATTAACGGTTTAATAGTACTCATTGATAAAGACACAAACCATAATTGGGCAATACCCAAGCGGAAAACCCCGCCGACGCAATACATACAATAAACCTGATAGATTTGCATAATCATAAGTTGAACGGTATATTAACGATTCAATAACATACATTAATCAAGACACATTCCAGTATTGTGCAAGTATCCAAATGGAAATTTTAATGGAGACGTTGTAACGCAGATGCACATCTTTTTTGAAGTTTCTCTGAGTGACCTTGATAGTCATTAACTAAACGTAAAGTGACAATATGAAACAGCAATGAAATGTCCAAGCGGAAATGTCCACCAACACAATTTATGCACCCTGTACATGAAGCAATTTTAATGGAGACGTTGTAACGTAGACGCCCATCTTTTTTGAAATTTCTCTAAGTGACCTTGATAATCACTAACTAAACGTAAAGTGTCAATATGAAATAACAAGAAATTTTTGAACCAGGCTTTTGTAGGCTTCTTCTTCATGATTCTACATTTAAAAATGTAAAATTTCGCATAAGTAAACAAAATCATAACAAAGGCAGGTGTATCCACCGGGAAGAAGGCAGTATCCTTATTGTTGAATTGTGAAGGCGTAAAAGTGAAAGCCAAGTCCCAAACCGATTGTGCAAAGTTACATTCCCAAAATAAATGGTAGTATGTTTCCATTTCCTGATTACAAAATGAACACTTATTAGGATTGTACGGGCCAATTTTGCTCAGAAAAAGGTTTAACCAGTAACATCTTTGATTAAACCTAATAAAGAAATTCTTCACCGAAACATTCACTAGTAGAACAACCCTTGAACAAAGAATATCCCAATTCGGAACTTGAAGACCATCTTGAGTCCATTTTGCCATCGTGTGTGTAAAATCCGGGTTTAGTAACATGCGGTAAATTTTACGCAAAGGAAATTGTTGATCAATAACTCTTTGAGCAATAGTACTGTAATTATCATCAGCTTTGTGTATAGCCAAAGCCCACATAATGGGAATTTTTTGAACTATCTGTCTAGCTTTTGTTTTTGTTATGTAGCCCTTGGCAGCAAATTGTGAACAATCCGAATCTACAGCATCTGCTACTGTAGACCATTTTTTCTCCCTGAAGAAATCCAAAGATGAAGCTGCAAATCTTTTAGAAGGTGGGATTTGAGTCAAAATCTCACTATTGAAGGCTACTGGTCTACCCAAAACTTCGCAAAAATCTTCATCAGAGTCCAACATCGAAGAAGCATTTCTGAAATGAAAGTTACACCAGCACTCCAAGCATTCAGTCCAAAACAAATCAAGACGAGCCTCTCTTTTTAAAAAATGTTTCAGAGCACCAGGACATATATTGGCTGAAACTAAGTCAGAGAAAGGAATAGTAAACTTTCCATATAAATGAGCCTGCCAAAACTGAATGTTTGATGTATCACAAGCTCTTTGAACCATGTGAATTCTAATAGCACGTAGTCTCTTTTCAAAATGTATAGAAGCAAATCCTCCTTCTCTTTGAGGGGCTGCACAATTTTCCATTCGCATTTTAGGCTTCTTCCCCGACCAGATAAAGTCCGTGATCCGTTGTTGGTAGAACTGACACACACGATTCATATCAACAGGAAAAGGAGATTTCTCCAAAAAGTAAGGTATTTGAGAAAAGAACAAAGACTTAAAAACTACTACTCTCTCCAGAACGGTACATTTAGATAAATAAATAGTATTGTATACATCCTTGAATATTCGTTCCATTCTCGGAGTAATGTTAATTGACCATAACTTCGACTGATCTTTCACAAGTTTAAAACCTATGTAATCAATTGGGCCTTTACCCCGTGAAAACGCTGGCAAAGTTTCAATGTCCACCAAATTATCTGTTACAAGACTAGTAACTGAACTTTTTTCCTTATTTATCCTTAAACCCGAGTTTAGAGAAAATTCCTCCAGTTCCGCCTCAAGTTGTTCACAACCAGATACCGTTTTCTTTAAAACCAGCAATACATCATCCGCAACTAAGTTTATTTTTTTAACCATTTCATTTTCAACCTGAACTCCCTCAATTTCCTTGTTTCCTCTGATCCTGCATGCCAAAATTTCGATTGCTGTAGCAAAAAGTAATGGGCTTAAGGGGCAACCTTGAAAAGTTCCTTTTTCTATTTTTATCTCCTCAGAACGTTCCCTCCTATTCATAACAAAAGCAGTTCTATCCGTGTAGAAGATATCAAACCATTTAATAAATTCTGGGGGGAAACTGAAGGTGTTAAGCGCATAACGGATGAAGTCCCAATCCAGGGAGTCAAAAGCCTTCTTAATGTCAATAGTACATAGTATATAATCATCAAGATTTTTTTCCACCAAATCAAAAATAGCATAGATATCCAAGATACCATCTGAAGCTCTGCGACCACTAATGAAGCCTCTCTGATCCGGATGAATTATATTGGGAAGAATGGATTTCATACGTCTTGCGAAAAGTTTTGTGAGAATCTTGTAGTCAACATTCAATAGAGTTATAGGACGCCAATGATCAATAAATAGAAGGCTCTTAAGCTTTTTCGGTAACAGTTTGATTATACCTCTTCTTTGCGAAATCGGTAACCGTCCCACTTCATATGAATAGTTGAAAGCAGCCAGGAGAGGTTTCTTAACTAAGTCCCAAAAATGAATATAAAATTTCACAGTGAGGCCATCAATTCCAGGGGCAGAAGATGATTTCATACTCTTCAATGAAGCATAAAGTTCTTCCTCTGTGATAGGTTCCGCAAGAAGAGCCATCTCAAAATCCGACAATATAGGGGTTTCATCCGATTCTGGTAAGGGGGGATAAGTTGGTTGTTTCTTGTAGATGTCTGAGTAATATCTATGCGCCTCCTTCAAAATATCCTTGTTGTCTTCAACTAAACCGTCCTGAGTCATTAATTGCATTATACCAGAGTAAGTTTTATCTTTTTTAAACTTCCTCAAAAAGTATGATTTAGTAGACCCAGATTCTGAGTACCATCTTGCCAAGTTTCTAGCATGATTCTCTTTACGATTTTCTTCAAAAAGTTTATCCAAATCCTTTGTTATTTTCTGTATTTGATCCGTGTACCTAGCCTGAACTAGAGAGGAAGGTTCCAAGTCCCTGACTATCGCGAGTTTTGCTATCCTTTCTTCATAGGATTCCACAATTTCTTTACGAATTTTCCTTTGAAGAGATTTAAAACCAATCGCCGTGGAATTGACCGTACATTTGAATAAGTCCCAAATTGTATCCGGGTTTGCATCTGAGTTATGATCAAGCATTGCATTCCAGTTTTCCTCTAGTTTGGATCGATATGCCTTGTTGAAACACAAATCCACTGGAAATTTAAAAACCCGTTGACCTGGTAAATCTTCAAACATCAACTGTAATTGAATTGGACTGTGATCCGAGCCATATGGAATTCCTATTTTACAATCTTTAATATGGGGACACATATCCAGGGAAACAAAGGCAAAGTCAATTCGAGATCTGTTGCGGGCATTGTTGGAATTCTTCATGTTTACTCTATGTGTAAATTGACGAGCAATAGGATTATGTAAGCGCCAAGCATCTTGTAATTCCCATTTCTCGAGTAGTATCGTCCATATTTCAGCCCGAGTTCTATGGAACTGATTCCAAGTATGCGTGTTGTCCCGAAGGGAAAAGGAAAAATTAAAATCTCCCAATAAAACTACATTGTCACATTTAAGTCTTCCAAGACAATAATCAACTAACTCACACTGTTCCATATACTCTGACTTTGAGGCAGCTCTTGCAGTAAGATAAATACTCGCAAATACCATTATCTTATCCTCTATTTTACATTTTACAAATATCAAACAACCGTTTTTAGTAATATAGTCCAATATCTGAATATTACTAGACTTCCTAATGGCTAGAAATACACCCTTCTGCGATTGATTCCTGACATTAGTGTCTCTCTCCGGAGGGGGAGACCAAACACTACTATAACATTTATACCCTTTAAGGTGAGTTTTAAACTTAATAGCTGAGTGACAATCAAATTTTGTTTCCTGAAGAGCAATAATATCCGGGGAGTCCTTCCCAACTGGGAAGACATAACGCTGTAAAAATGATTTTTGTTTATTCGGAGCAGAAATACCACCTACATTGTAGCTTAAAATATCTAAACATTTACGGAATGTTATGTACAGAAACCGAACCCTTCACACACAAATATAAAAGTAAGCGAAAAACAACAATGAAAAATAACAATAATACAATGACTTGTTTTCGGCATAGAGCTGAAAGAGACATAAACAGATCTACACATGAGACGTGGAGTAGGGTGATAATAAAAGGGTTCCTGGCGTTATAAGTCCAGTAAACCGATGCCAATATGACTAAACATAAAATGGAACAAAAAACTTAAGACTGTAAAACTCTTCTAGAATCTTTAAAATTCTTTAACAAGAGTAATGTACGATAGACTAGTCTACGTCATTTCGTGAAGCCTGTGATCCAGTAGCATTATCTTTTTCCGTAGATCCATCTTCGTGAGGATTCAGCATTTCAGCTTTGGTTTTAAACTTCTCTAAACTTTGTTTTGCCACCGCCTTGATACATCCGAATCTGCGGGGGCCAAGATTACCCCCTGACTTCCAACGGGCTACAAAAACTGCAAACCCTATTGATTTGGTAGAATTTAGAACATTTAGAACCTCAATGCCACCACTTGCTTCCCCATCATCACAACTGAAACTATGTGTACGGTCACCTTTGGAGAAGAGACAACCCATCATAATGTGTGAAGCATAACGCTCTTCATATTTTATTTTCCTGTAGACGGCATTCACTTCCTCATAACTGGACACGGGTGCACAAAAACCTTTGAAGGTACTCTTTGCTAAAGCATATGAAGTTGACTCTTCAACCTGCATCTCCGCAAATCCGTCTATTTCATCTTGTGTGAGGCTAAGGAGTGTTTTCACATCCGGAGGGTACACTGGATCGGCAACTACTTCACCGTTAATATACAACTTATTGCCGATTACACGAGCATCATCCCTTTCTTCTACACTTTTGCCTTTGTTTTGGGTATTAATATCTTCAATTTGTGGTTTGTAGCGGGCATTAGCGGCTTTTACATCTTCTGGCTTTTTAATGTTAACATAGAAAGTCCAGTGATAAACCGGATCAACCTGACCTTTGAGTCTTCTGCGACAATCCCAGATCACCTGACGCAGTGCTGGAGAACAAGTGACTTCCATCACTTTAGGAAAGGAAAACTTGACCCCTCGAACTGTTTTTTCTTGAATTTCTCTGATGCGCTTGGCGAACAAGATTTCTTGTGGAGGCGGAGACAGCTGCATTCTGGCGTGTAGAAATTCCATGACGACCTCTTTACAATTTTCATTATGGGAAAAGCGTAGTCCTCCAATGCAAACCACATCTTTCATGAACATGGCCGTGGTGTTAACAGCTGCCTGTTTAAGACTTTCAATTTCCTTGCTTTGCTTATGTACAATACTAGTAAGCAGGTCCACTTTATCCTTATTAGCTTTTGAGTCCGCATAGATATCTGCCAATTTAGTGTTTAAAGCAGATGAAACATCACCATCAACACTCAGAGTAACATTCGTTGCCTTTAAAGCATCTAACTCCGAGTGAATTTGTTTAAACTCTGACTTGAAGCCACTAGGATGCAACACTTCTGTAGAAAGCTCCTGAATCCTTAAGTTCATGGCATCCATTCCGTCTGCGTCGTTAAACACTGCGTTATGTAGTTTGTTAATTTTGGCAACTAAGATCGGATCCAGGGAATTTTTCTTGGGAGAAGAAGGATCACGTGCAGGGGATTTTTGAAACCCCAATTTCAACTGCTGCTGTGAAGTGAGATTCTGTCGAATTTGTTGCCTTGGTTGCCTAGGCTGTTGTTGCAACGCTGGATATTGGGTCTGGTATGACTGTGAAGAAGAGGGAACAGACTGACGAATAGGTTGTGTAGCTGTAGCACAAGCATAACTGTGCGGAAGCATGAGATTGTTCTGGGGACCCTTGTAGGGGGTATAACCAGAACCACTCCGAGTGTGGGGAGGGGAGAAAACCAATGACTGCGAAGGTGCATTCTTAAGATCCAATCCTGCATTACGAATATCTTCCATTAGAATGTTCTTCCATACACCATCCTGTTGGATAGAAATGTAGTCAACTCCTATTTTCAATTGGGAAAAATCCGGTCGTTTGGGCTCCGGTCCAATAAGGTTATCTCCTTGACGTTTCAACTGCGATGGAATGACCTGTGTCATTTGTGGAATAGGCTGAGAAGCCTGGTAACAGGGAACCGCAACACTCTGAGAAGCCTCCATTTTATACGACTACAAACCAAAATGAAATAACTGACAGTCCTCTCAAAACAGCTATGAACGAGCACAGAATAGTCATACAACACATCAATTAGACAAGTTTGGGATTGTTCTCTTCCGAAATTTCCATCCAAATGAGAGATTTATGTGAAAATGTGAGCAAAAATCAAGATGGCGTCCATGCCGGGGAAATGATAGCGTGCCCATAACGGTCAACCGGCGAGCGAGCAAAATTGAAGTCACGATTTACAAGACATTTAGGCAATGCCCACTTTCAAAAACTTCCTAGGATAAGCTATAAGATATATGCATCATATTGTCACATGTAGAAACTTACTTCAACGCGTAGAACACACTTAAATAGAAAATCCTATCACCAAAGACTCCAGAGAGAACTACTCCATATTTCGGCGCATGCGCAGTCCGAACACAATATTTTTGTTTTGCTGACGATGACACCTGTCAAATACACACTCCACGCTTTTTCATTTATTTCTGATCATTAGAGGAAGTGCTACGTTTTCAAGATGTGACAGAGAACTCAATTAGGCCATGTTTTCCTTCTGTGACATTTTCTGTAGAGATATTTGATACAGAATCTTTGGAAAATATGGCTTAGAAACCAGGATCTTTGACAATACATGAAATCAGCCTCCGTACCAATTTGTATGCGTGATAACATGGACAGTTTCAAATATGATTTTGTGGATTATTTCATGTGATAACATAAATATTGACTAATTTACAGGATGTATTGGATATCAAAAGGAAGAAGAAAAATCCACAAAGACAGGGATTTGAAAAACAAGACGATCAAAGATAAAAGAAAACTCTGAAGTGAAAAAGACACAGAAGAACAAATTCAGATATCATTGAAAATTTCTGCCCCTTTGAGCTTTTGGTATATCTCTTGTGTTTATTTCCATCTTTTAATTTCCATACTGAAATGTCAACTATTCGCTTCGAAACGTCTCCAAAAGCATCCCCAGTACAAGGATCACCTCTGGATGAATACTACCCATCTTTAATTATCGACATGGATACTCCAAACCTCGGTGGATATAGCGACAACACGGCTGAAAACGAAGACCCAGACGATCTGTACGCTCAACTCGCACAGAAGGAACAGGATCTCATACTCGCTGCTGAAATAGGGAAATCTTTACTGGAGAAAAACGAAGAACTCACCAAGGCCAACGAGAAGCTGACAGAAGATTTTTCTCAGAAAGTCGAGGTGTGTAGAAAGCTTTCATCACGTGTATTTAGTATCCGGATTATTTTCTTTCTTTCCACCAGATTGGGTTGTGGTGCGTTCACACTTTTGTCGCATTCGCATCATATTTTTCGCTTGGCGAAAAAGCGAATTTTTTCCGATTCAAAGCGATTAGAAAGTCGTCGCTTTCACTATTTTGATGTGAACCAGGCTTAGGCCTTGAAAATCGATTGATATTGCCGCGAGGTTTATCATTGTTGCGTCATGGTAACGCGGATGTTTTTAATGAGTTCCGCAATGGAGATTATTTTCCATCAAATTTGATTTATAATTAAATGAAAAAAAATTTCAGGCCTCATTATCTCAATTCACGGATTTTGAAAAGTACCAGTTAAATGGGATTTTTTTCCTGAAGTGAACAAATGATTCTCTGTAATCATGATAAAGGTGACTGAAAAAAAGAAGAGCGAAGGAAAGAAAGAAAAGTGCTGCACTGATGTACATGTAGCAACACCTCATACATTGAGGACAAATCTATAATGATGATGGCAGCCGTAAAATGTCTTTAGAATTGTGTGTTGTTCAGCGGTTGTCTGTATTTCGTTTGACAGTCGTTCTTCTCTTGTCACCCGTTGTGTCTTTATTCGTTATGCTGTAATCGTTTAACGCCTCAGTTACTTGATGCCACTAAAAAGGACGTAATGTGCTAATTACATGGTCTGTGTCAAAGTACACCCATTTTTTTTGGGGTATTTCTAATTATTGGGATTGTAAAGGACAATGGAAGACTGGGTGAACAAAGATCTGTGCCTGGATTTCATTCAAATCGCGAAGAAATTTGATAAGTATTTGAAATAGATAGCCTACTTTTCGGGAATTTGTAAATATGTCACTGACCCTGAGATTGAGTTTAAAACTTGATTTAAATCGAAGGAAGTCTCGAAAAAGCATGAAGGATGTAACGTGAACAAAACCAAACCAATGATACAGAAACATGCAAACCAAGGCTTTTAAATGTCTCAAATAATGCAATAGTTTAGCCTCCACTATCGACATTCTTGACTTCATCTTCATGGAAGGATACGTATCTTAAAAATATTTCAATTCTACTGAAATTAGCCACATGATAATGTGTAGGTTTTTGTTAAATTTCCATGATGGTAAAATACATAACTGAATATGCAAAGAATACTTTGAGGGAAGATTTAAAGGGATATAATTTAGTAAAACTACAAATCACTTTGACCTTAGTTTGAAATGCATTTGGATAAAACTCAGAATAAAATGGCAGTGCATTGTTTGCATTGAGTAATTTATTATGATGGTTATTGCCAATAGCTCAAAGCAAGACGTTACATGGTGAACATTCACTTGTTTACATTCTAAATTAATCGTAATCAACGCGAAACAATCACGTACGATTCAACCCCCTGAATCATAGGGTCGTGTTTTTTTTGGGGGGGGGGTCAGTCAAAAAGATAAAAGATCTGGTCATTTTTTGTTTCATGATTTACGATGGTGTAATAAGTCGTGTGTTTTGAAACGTCTTTTTAATGACGGTGGCGGATCTAAGTTTTTCCGTTCTGTCGTAAAAGGGAATACCTGTTTCAGTGGTTTGTGTCACAATTAGTACGTGGTTGTAGTACAAACATGAAACAGTCCTATTTCATAACGGACATACGTTGGACTGTTGTGCCAGAGATATTGAATCTTGATTCTAAACAGTATAGCAGTACTATATGGTTGAATCATATTTGTATTTTCTATGTTGAGGAATTTCATAAAATATTATCATGCACCACACACCAAATCTGGAACTTCCATTCTGACGTTAGGCCCTTACAAATACTACTCACATTGACAAATAGAGAGCTCTGTTTTTCAACTGAAAGGAAATAGCTCATAAAAAGGTAGCAGCAATTTTCCTTATCAGCTTTAATGGCAAACATGCATAGTCGATATTACGTCCTAGTAGATTGTTGTAATGTAAACACCAAGCCTCTTGAGACCATCATTTTAAACCATAATTTTATTGGAAGGTTTTGCACACGCATTTTAGATAAGGGGTTTCAAAGGATGAATTTATTTAATTGGACAGACTTCAGCTTATTCCTTCAAAACATAAAAGTGGTTACAAAAAATAAAACAAGTTGATACAATCTTTACATAAAAATAGAATTCCCACATTGCAGAAGAATTCACATCAACAGTGGCAGCCAAAGCATGTTTCAAGAGAAGTGCAGACTCGAAAGATAGAGAAAAACAAAAAGAAATACAGTCCTTGCATGAAAATAAAAACCCCGCCATTCAAAAGGCTTGCACCAACAAAGTAACCATCATCTGTTATTATTTTTGTTGCAGTCAGGAACTGAGCTCGTGAAGCTTGAAAACTGAATTTGAACAGCCTTTAGTGACATTATAATTTGTTAGGTAACGATTTATCGACCAACGCCAAAATGTTGTAAAAATGTTAATCACTATGACACATTGGAAGACCAGAAGTTAACAACTTTCAATGAGGAAAAAAACATTAATTTTAACACTGAAATTACCATTGATTCCAATACCGTTATTTAAGCTTAATTTAAGCTTTAAAATAACATTGCCACAATATAAAAGTAAACTGATGAAATATGTATTGCCATACGTCGTGTTATAATTGTGTCGATATTGACAGGAAAAAACAGTCGTTGAATTCATACATTTAACTTCGAACGGAGAGCAATTTGCTGTTTACATGAACCTGGTTCAATAAACAAGGTAAACAGTGACAGTCATAGAGATGATGCTGAATTCCATGCCATGCCGTGCGAAGTGTTATTTTCTCTCCAATGTGGCATCACACCGTTGTAAAATGCACACATTTGGCACAGGGTGGGTGCGCGATGTCTTACTGATCACATTCTGGACATTGGTTCAATTGGGTATTGTTCACATTTTTCTATTAGGTGATTTGGATCTTGCAGAGCACAATAATTGAGAAATATTACTTGCATTCAATTGGCGAAAAATTGAGTTGAAATTCGAAAAAATATACTTCGCTGCAAAAAGTAAGGTCGTCATGTTGATGGATTTTGCCAATGAAATGGGGAAGTACGACGTCAGGTTCCCAGCCATTGCAATGGGTGACATGGTACCACACCATTCTAAAATGCGTACAGTTGCTCTGCATTCTTTTGTTGAGTGCGTCAGTAGTTTTTCCAGCTGGAGCTTTGATCTTTTCAACCAGAGAAGCTTTCGCTCTTTGTGCTACCAAATTCAAAGGAAACCAAATCAAGAAAAAATTGTCAACTTGGTCGATGCACACTCTCTGATGTGTTTTACTTCAAATTTTAACAAGCCGGCATTGAACATAATAATGACCTGACTTATCATCAATCACAATCTTGATTAACAACACGTAAATTACCGAGTGTGTCGTCTGAAAGGTCGGCTAACGTGGTAAATTGTAAGTTTGCTGCGAAACCTGCGGAACTCTTCTTCATCAATCACAATTCAACAATAAAATAAAAATAAAAACTTCGTGGGAGATAAAGATATATAATTTGTTTCCTTTTCTATTCAATTATTTATAAATAGTACAAATTACGGGTTTGATGTTGAACCATTTATATCATTGGTGGTTTGCGCGTGCGTGTTTCGTGGCGCGGGAAATCGAGTTCTTGCGCTGTTACTTGCGCTTTACTTGCGCTGCGAACATGTCCGTCCCCTAAGA
>JBCAUG010633570.1:0-14035 GCA_038406175.1 Haplosyllis leylae | reverse complement strand
TGAGCCAGGTTTTGCCAGGGGAGGACCCAAACTAGGTCTAGCTGGGGGGTGGGGGGTACCCAAGCCAGGTCTGGCTGGGGTCCCCCCCCCCACCCCCGGGAAAGGACAGCAGAGTGAGCACTTGTTATGCGGCGGTCGGCATGCCTCTTGCGTTCACGCAGGAGGACTTTCTTGTATTACTGAAACTGTTTAGTGCAGAAATTCTGCTTTACTGATTCTCGTTGAACATTGTAGGATCGACCGATGCCACAAGTCGTGCGCGGACAGATTTACAGGTTATATCACTTGAAAAACCGTGAATTAGTATTTCTTACGCTGCAAGGTGATATGATGTTGCATGGTCTACTTCTATTATTGTTTAGATGTGTCGGGAGACTGACCAAGAGCGGCGACAAGTTCCAGTGTTTATCTGTACGACCCGCCACACGCGCCGAAACGCGTCTTCACAAGGCGACGGTCAACGTCTGCGACAAACATCTGCGCTACTGGGTGCGCCAAATCAGCAACGCCAAGCGGTAGGCGATGCATCGGACGTGTGCGGACCGCTTCATTTGTCATAGTTACCATTGCTATGGTGATGATGAAAATAACTGACACAATGAAATTACATAAGTAGAAATTTATTTCTTCATCGAGTAGAAAATCTTTGAGCAGAATCACATGTTACTAACAAGTCGCAAACACCAAGAAATAAAGTGGAATCAATCAGGACCCGACGTCATTATACACATAGGAACAAAACCGTGTAACAACGTAACGACAACAGAGACGTCAGACATAACAAGACGTAACGCTTGGTGTTTGTGACGTAACATCACACTGTAGAGATAAGACTAGCTGCTGGTTCACTACCGTCCCCAACACCCAACCTCGCACACAAACACATGCACACAATGTACTACTTTCCACTACTTTGTGAAAACGTTGTGACCTGAATAAAGCAGTGTACGTTACTGTGGCTGGTTGAACGGAGCTGATTTTAACCTTACATTCACACATTCAACAATAAAATCAACTGTTAAATCAACTATTTGTTTATCACGTTTCGTTCTTGTGTTTCTGCGTCCAAAACGTTGTTCACACCGATCAAAAGCGAAAACGAAGTGACATCGTTTTCGAATGGAGCCGAGGAACAAAACTGATTTCTGTGCGACAACTACTTGTTTCTATTTCATCGGAAAGTAAATCATTGAAGCGGCACAATCAGGCTCAAGCGACATCTATCTCGCTTTCACTCGGTGTGAACTCAGCTTTAGGCTTAATATTACTGCTGACACCGACACCGACGTTGCGCAGCAAGTGGGTTTCAAACTCTTGTCGGAACCAGTGTTGAACAGACGTCGGTGTTTGAATCGCTTCTTTGAACCCGTTAGTCACATCCTTTTACAGTCACGACCACACATTTACACACATTTCTCTATCCAAGGATACATAGGTTGTACGTTTCTGTCTAAATGTGTCACGTACGAATAAGGATAAAAACTGAAGCTACATTACATCGTACAAAGACTGATTGAACAATGTCAAAATGTACATATGTGTTCACAAATATACAGGCGCAGTCTGTGAGACGTGTATCTGTGGTGGAAACGTGTCGGGCAGAGCCTCACCTCATTCCCCGTAAAAACCACGACCGTCATCGGCTACAACACCCCCGGCATTACGGACTCGTCCGGAGCCGTGCAGTCCACAGACCCGACACCACACCACAGGCACACGTCCCCAGCCATGGAATGAAACAAGTGGTGGGAATGACCTTCACACTTGACCTGTGACCTTAACCTAGTTACTATTAATAGCACCAAAAAGAAGTGTGACAATGCAGCGAACCTCTGTTGGCCACTGTGCAAACTTACTGACAAAAGTCGAGGATGAGATGCACAGATGACAACCACTAAACTACTGCTTCCGGGAACGTGTTTGGCTCAATCACTCGAGTCCTGTGGACTGTGGTGACAGCACACCAATGGCTTCACCGATATTTCCTTTTTGAGGCCGACAGAGCTTCACTGTTCAACAAGCAAACGAATTCCTCAGTCTGATTATTAAGTACACTTGGCAGTAATCAAGCCTTTGTAACTATATTTACATGTATTAGTGCGCACTTGTTGTTATGGTTACCAACATGAAGAGTTTATTAACACGTAACCCTGCTGCGACCACAAAGTACTCCTGAGACATAAAACCTCAAATCAACCCTCACAGACGCAGGGTGCTCATGACAGTGAGACGCACAGTGCGTATTAACGGAACAGCGTCTGTCCAGTGACGTCACCAGCTGTTTCAACATCATGTATCACAAATACTTTCGTTCCGATGTACAAATTACAATTGCTTCATTATATTTACAGATTCTGACTAAGTAGTGCTCCCACTCATCTCACGCCCATATCTAGTTTTGCCGCACACACTCATTTTGCTCGAACCGGTTACAGAGAAATGCTGCGTTCACACTGACCAACACCTACAATTCTACTGACATCTCAGCTTGCAGTACCATGGCAACCCTGTGTGGGTGTTGGTGTGAACAAACCGTAACAGCTGAATCCAAGGTCAACTTCAAGGTCACTTAAAGGTCAGACGATTGTTAATGCACAAAGAAAGGTTCATTTGATTGCATAAGCGTCACGACGAACACGTACACACTGACTCTAGTCTGTGTTGGATATGATGATGATCACAGTGCTTCACCAGCTTCACAATAGGTCTAAATTCAACACTCTTGGCTTGTTCCGCTGCTGTGCTGCTGGCCCATCCACAATGCCTTCAGAAATGGCTTTTAATTACCGAGTGTAAAGGAACCGAAATTGTTATCGCAGAAGAGAGTGGAACATCACTTTTCAGTTCCTGGAATTTCCAAGTATGAATTTACAGTGGCAATTATGAACGAAACAGTAACTGTGAATGGACCATACAGCTCAGCGTACGTCAGCTTCGGAACGGACCAATCGCAGAGCGGACGCGGCACTGTGTAACATGGTTCAGGGCGGCTTGGGTCACATGGTGTTGTAAAAGGGGTTGGCGCTGCGTCCCGTCTGTCCATCCTGAGCGCCCGTTAGACGCGTGAGCGGGTGCGTCTTACCGTGCTGCTTGCGCGTCCTCCTGGCGTCCGGCTCTCGTGCACAGTTGATCCGTACTGGGTTAAGTCCGGAACAGCTGGTCGGTCGGGCTGCTCCTACTGCGCCCTGCGAGAGGGAGCCACTATCACCCGGGGAGGCCAGCGGGGACAAAGCAGGATCACTGCGCACCGAACCCGCTGATTTCTGGCGGAGTAACCCAGTATTACTCGGGGACTCTACCTGCTCTGGCGCTGTGTCGTCGCTATCTGTGAGTTTATCACCCGAACAACCCACAACCTTCGCTGGTAGTGACGTTTTCCTCTCAACGCCTTCTGTATTGTGGTCGTGACCTTGGCCTTTGACCTCCTTGTCGGGAGGTTCTGATATGGTTCGTGTCCTATTGGTTTTACCCTGTGTCCCTCCTCCGGACGGTGGCGCTGCAGTTCTCACTTCTGTTCGTGTGTCTTGCTCTCCTGTTTGTTCTCCATTTTTACAGGACGAGTGGCGTTTCTGTATGTTTGTGCTGCTCGTGGTGGAACACGGGGTCTTGTCACCTCCAGTCCACGTGTGTCTCTTGGACTTTATTTTACACTCCCCGTTACGCCCTTCCGCGCAACTCGGCCCCTTCTTACTCGATTGGAATGTCAGACCCAACTCGGCCATGCTGCCACCTTCCTGTGGGCTTGTGAGGGACGAAGAGCGCCAGTTGCTGCTCGCTTCGTCTTTCAATTCGAATATTCCGACGAGTTCGCGAACTTTTACGTCATCCCAAGTCGATCCTTTCTTCTCGCTGTCACTGTCGGAGGAACTGGTTGCTGCCGTCGAGCTGCCGGAGGAAGTCGTTTTTTGCTCTTTTTCTGTTGACTCTTCCTCTTTGTGTTTGTTACTGACGCACTCGGGCAGGGACTGGAGTTTTTCCTCGATCATGATCTTGTGCTCGGTCATCTGTGCACAGCTCCTGGGACTGGAACCTCCGGACCTGCGCTTCTCACTCCCAGTGCCTCCCTCACTGCTGCCACCGCACGTATCTCCAGCCTCGGCCCTCGACAACACCTCTTTCGGAATAGCGACGCTCTTTACCTCTATGGAGTGGATGTTTGGACTGCGCGGGCGCGGGATGGCATCCGTGTTTTGTGAACCGTTTGGACTGAGCGTTCTTCGGGTGGCGTCTGAACGCTCTAGTTCTGACTCTTCTGACTTTTCCACAATGATGATCCTCTTTCTGAATGAAGGTGCTCCGGAATTGAGCTCAACGTCACGTGTCACCCTGTGAACCAATCCCTTACCAGATGCACCACCAGATGGCGCTCGCGGTGTGGGTGAGTTTAGAATGACTGATCCGATTTCACGTATGAGTCTGAGCGTGTCGTTGTTCATCCTGTACTCGGAGTCTTTGCGGACTGTAAGGGGAGTGGTGGTCTGCTCCTGAACCTTGCTCTCTATGGCAGCTTTGTGCTGCTTGACCGTACCCACACTCCACGTTATATCCTCGTCTGGGTACGCGCTCACTGTACCCACTGCAACTGAACGCTCGTCTGACGTCACGGGTGAAGACGTCAGTCGAGTTGCGTGCTCATTGGGATCAGGAGTTAATGACCCACGGTTCGAACTGTCTGGAGGGAGTTTACTTGAAGAGACTTTCTCCTGCGTCTCTGCTTCCACACCACCCTGAGACTTCTCTGAGTCATCACTTCCCGCCTCACTCGTGACCGCAGCCTGATCCGCCTGCTCACTGCCGCGCAGCCCTGTCTGACTGCTGCGTTTCTTCACTTTCGTCACGTGTTCCTGTTCACGTTTCTCTGAGTCACGCCTCTCCAGTTCCTGCTTCTGCCTCCAGACGGTACCAGCCTCTGGAAACTCACTGTCTGTGGCTCCCTCTTGTGAACACATGACATCTTCCCCAGTACTCACACTGGAAACCTCTTGCCTGGCCACCTTGCCCTCTCTTGAAGTTTCTGTAGCTGCCTGTCCGGTTTGCACATCATCTAGTTCACCTATACTTTGTGAGGCTGACGGTTTTGACTCATCATCTGTACCATTCCGTGTCATCGTAGTATCCAAAACCTCAAAATCTGAAAGATACAGCCGTTCCTGTTAAGTCTAATTTTGGTCTTAAATAAGTTTCCAATGGTATCATTGAATAGACATTTTCACTGGAACGAACCTCGTTTCCACTTCTGCACTATTCCCGCCTTTAATTCCACAACTTCCGGTCCGATTTTGAGGGCGATGACGTCATCCTGACTCTTCAATGACTCTGCATCAGTTCCTGCGTTCTCAGTTGCACTATTGTTCTCACTTCAAATAAATAAATAAGTAACGGACACTGACGCGAAGTACGATTCAGAAATAGTGAGGTTATGGCTCATATTATTTCACGCGGTGTACTGGTCTCTACACAGACCCCAACCATCCAAAGACTTTAAATTAAAACCAGCACAAGAATGATAAAGCGTAGGTCATTTCACCTCTCCTGTGTTGTCCCGGTCGATTGTAACTCAGTCTTGTCAGCGTTTAGTATATCATGTGATACATCCGACTGGGAACGTTTGCGTTCAATGTCCTGTAGCAAGGCCACGTGACCATCACTCTCCTGCCTGCAATGTGATTATTCTTCAGCATCATTTATGACTCAGACATAAGCGACAAGAAGCAAGAAAAGCGGTAAATTGTACCCAACGTTGGTGTCGCACACTATCCCACGATGCATGTCAACAACTATTTCAATACATTCAACTGCATTTCCCCACACAATATCACATACCTTTCCAAATTAAATCCTCTGAGAAGATCTTCCTTGGATGGACTGGGCGACATTAGAGGTAGACAGGTGCGGCGTCTCTCAGAGTTCCTGTCCTTCCGGTGAGAGCGCTCGTTTTTCAGACTGCACGACCTCTGCACAGGCTTCGAGTCCTTTAACGGCGACACACTTCTACAAAAGAACACAAGGAACCTTAACGGAAATGGTACAGCGCACTGCTGTATTTGTTGAGAATTTTCTTGTCATGGTACTGTTTCTATAAAAATTGGGGCAGCTATGATTTATAGACTCCATACAAAGGAAGAGGCTACGAACTTTTCCCGCAGCTCTATCTCCTGCTTGGTTCTGAGCACAAGTCCTGGCTCAAGGGAGATATCTTCACTCTCATAGATGTAGCTGCGTCGCGTTCCTTCAGATATCGCACCCTCACTGCAGCGCCCTCCTGCGTCAGACTGTGACTTATCGTCCGCTAACTGAATGTCTGTACCTGTTGTGAACATTGATACGCTTGAGCTACGGGTGAGCGAGATATTGTGTTGTCTCATGGTTACTGCGACAGAGAGTGAGAAATTGTATTCGAAACACAATTTGATTTTCAGGCGACCTGAAGAAATGATAAATCCTGGCATGATGCTATTACCTGGGGTCGGCGTCTCTCTGTCTGGAGTGGCCTCGATCACCTTGATAGTCGGTGTTGTCGGATTCGCAGTGGTTTCCATGGTGATTCCCTGTGTTGTCGTGGTGACCGTCTGTATTACCATGGTAACAGCGTCCGTAGGTTCATCCTCCAAGGTGTCGGGGAGTGATTCAGGACGACTGGAGGTGGAACTGACAGAACCCCTGCGTCCTGGCGTCTCGTCCAGCGAAGAAACGCTGAGCCCCTGCGCGATCCGTTCCTCCAGGTCTTTCTTGTGGCGCATCACAGTCCCTAAAGCAAACAATACCATCTTCATAAAACACTCTACTGCCTCTCAAATCGACATTTCTATCATTTGATTTCCATTAAACCAGGAGAATTGGGGAGCAATTTTATATTTTGGAGAGACGGAGGCACTAACCTGGGTTCCAGGGGATGTCCTCCTTGATGTAGTGCTGCGCGACAGCCTGGTCGTTCTTACTCACATCCGAGCCAGACTCACTGACACTGTCAGTCCCACTCCCCGCCCCCGCCCCGGCCGACACCTCCTCCACCTCATCGCCCTTACCCTGCGACACACTGTCAGGGTGTGTGGTGGAGACCTGCTCCTCGGGCGCGGGTGTGATATCAGGAGGGTTAGTGGTGTCGGGGTCGGGCGGTGGGAGCGGTGGACCTTCAGTCTTCTCGTCTCGGACAGACACTTCCGGCGAGTCCGGGATCTCCCTGATCCAGCAGTGATCCGGCTTCAGTTTAGCGAGGCGCGGTGTGTTGGGCGGAACAGGCATGCCGCGCCCTTCGCCCTGTGTGCTGCCCTCTCGTGGACGGATCACCTGCAGTGGGTGAGGAGGCTCTGGAGGGGACTGAGACAGTTTCAGTAATTGTGCTACGCGCATGTGTTTGCGCTGTTCCGCCATCAGAACCTCAATCTTTACATCCGGGTGCAACATGTAGTTCACGTGATCACGATCGTCCAATAAGCGATGTAGTGTATCGTTCGACAGAGACGCAGTGTCGATGCTCAACATCCCAATGTCATAGAAACCTCGCTCCCGTTTGTACTTAACCTCCTCGTGGTCCAGACCCGGGTCAAGGTCAAGGTCGCTGTCCTCGCGGTCGCCCCACGCACCCTCCTCTGATCCTGCGTCTTGCAGAGCTCGGTGTGACAGGAGCATCACGGGCGGCCCGATCTCCCGCTCTGATTGGTTGAGAGAGTCATTCAGTGCTTCCGGTAGAAACACTTCGTCCAAACAGTCGTCCGACTTGGATGACATCTCAAGATCACCAAGGACATCCCAGTCCACGAACGGGGTCATACTACTGGCAAGGTCAAGGTCATGGAAATCCTCGTCTGTGGCGGTGTCCATGGAGTTGGTCTGAGTATCCGCCTCACTCGAGTCACTATCAGAAGCTACAGGGAAAACAAAGTCAGACTCATTATTACACGCCCTGACAAAGACAAAATTTCCGTGTTATCAACCGTGTTGTTTCGGTTTAAAAACTGCGGAAGAGAAGATGGTGAATTGTGAGGATTTACCGAAGTCCTGAGTCTTGAGGAGTAATTTAGTGGTGCTGTCCTCTGGTGACCAGGATCTGGGGCGTGATGAGTCCGATGCAGGTGTATTCTTAATCGCGTCAAATAGTTCAGCATCCAGAAAAGCTTCCGGTCCCACTTCCTGTAGGTCGCGGTTCGCCAGCATGCTCTCCAGGTTGGACGTAGACTTAGATCGCCACAGGTTATTGTGGCGCTGCTTGCTGTAAATATTTGTGCAAGAATATTTCTGACGAGTTCTAAAAATTTGCATAAATAATAAACAGTCAAGAACTGTGCAGCAATCTTGACTAGAAACTGTTTCCACATGAAAGAGAACGCAGAATGTACCTTGCATCGAGGATACCCCGATATGTGACTAGTTGTTGCATGAAGCCAGGGTTCGGTCGAATAACATTACGGCGTCTCTTCACCTCCTCAAACGCCTTGTCGAGCGTCCAATTGTACTCCTTCATGGCGTAAGCGATCACCTACAACAACAAAACTCCTCAGTTCTCACAGCCTCATTGTGATTCTAACCCACCACTACTGATAACATACAACCTCATTGTGATTCTAACCCACCACTACCGATGACATCCAGCCTCACTGTGATTCTAACCCCCACTACTAATGACATACAGCCTCATTGTGATTCTAACCCCACTACTGATGACATACAGCCTCATTGTGATTCTGACCCACCACTACTGATGACATACAGCCTCATTGTGATTCTAACCCCACTACTGATAACATACAGCCTCATTGTGATTCTAACCCCACTACTGATGACATACAGCCTCATTGTGATTCTAACCCCCCACTACTGATGACATACAGCCTCATTGTGATTCTAACCCCACTACTGATAACATACAGCCTCATTGTGATTCTAATGCTGTGTTCACACTGGACGACACCGAGAATGAGACCGAGACCAATAACAAGAACGATAATTATGGGTTCTATTGTAATATGCAGAGCACTTCACACTGCAGCGAGACACTGTCACTGATGCCATTGGCTACTTTTAGTTATTTCATCGGTCTCGCTACATATATCGTTCTCAGTGTCGCTCAGTGTGAACACTCCATAACCGCCACTACTGATAACATAATGTGCGAACACTACTTACAGTGGACGCCGACCTAGATATTCCCATTTTACAGTGAACCAGCACTTTGGAATGATTGCGTCTGAAAGTGAAAAAAGAAAGTATTGTAAAAACTATCAAATCAAATTGAAAGTAAATAGGACATTGTTTGGGTAACAGTTTTAATCAATGGCCAGTAGACAAGTGCATACTGCGCCACTAGGGGGAGACACTCACTCGGCTCGTTTGATAAACTTGTACGTGTTGTCCCAGTGTTTGAGCAGCTCCGACTGCGGCACGTCGTACAACCGGATGTTCATGTACTCAAAGGATCCTGGGTAAAAGTTGTCGATTTCGCGCGTCACGTTCAGGATGTAGCCAATCCTACAATCACGTGGTCTCAGTTAAGCACTGACAACGACACGACACATTGACTGTAGTTTTTGTAAAGGGAATGGTGTATTTCTATCACTTTATTTCCAATCCGCGTGTTGGGAATTCAGGAGCATTCATGGTTAATAAGGACGAGACCTCGGTGCAGAGCAGACACGGGTTTGGATGTCTGCTGTGTGACGTTTTAAATCTTACCCGTTCGCCCTGAGTTCCTCGAGGTTAGAAGCGTTCCACTCGGAGCCGAGGTACAGGTGATCGAATATCATGGACGGTGAGTCCATCTGGCGGAGAATGATGATCATCTCTTCGTCTATAAAGTGTTTGTACGGCTTGAGTGGCATCCCCATCTCCGCCTCCAGGCTCTCCCTCAGCTACAACACACGTCACCAAGGTCACGTATCAACCAATAGAAGTACAAGAAATAGACTTGTCCTGTACACCAATAGAACAGGATAATAACATCTAACATCAGTCACACATCGAGGCAGCGTCTTACCGTTTTGCTGGTGACTTCATCAAGATCGACCATCATCATCACTTCCTTCAACTTGACGCGGATCGTGTTCTCAAACTCCGCCTTCTCCTTCGATCTGAAGGTACAAACACTTTATTAGCGTTCCTTCATACCAGTATTCAAGACCAAACCAGTGTCCCTTCACGTACAGGGAACGCCAAAACCAAGCAAAAATTTAAAATTATTGCTGGCTCGTTTAGAGTCCGTTTTGAGAGGGTCTACAGTATTTTGGGAATATGCCCCGGCACTTTTATGATAAGCTGGCCTTCTTTAAGTTGCAGTCATTGGTGGGGATTTTTTTTACACAGAATTCTACGTGAGCAGTGTGTTAACAAGTGTCTTGAATGAGGAATTATGTTTCAGTGTTTCCTGGACAGATTTTAAACAGTCGGGCGCTGGTAGGAGTTACTGGGAGATACTCACATGGTGGTGGGCTCGATCCGGTGTGACTCTATGTCCTCCATAAAATTCCTGCAACACAATCAACATCATTAGCGACAAACTCAACACAAAGTTCTCCTGCTACAGAAGCATTTGTACTTCAGTTGTGGAACATTCTCTTGGTTCCTTACAATAAATATATTTGACTTCTTTTCGTACACAATTGGTTTACCTTAAAAAAGCACAAGTAACGGTCAGAAAAGAAGAGAGAACGAGTTGTTAGTCTGGGGTTTCACGTTTCGTTCTCACAATAGTTGTGGGAACTGTTGTTGTAACTACATGACAGGATGGGACGTACCATTCGTTGAGGCAGATCTGGTTGGACTTGACTCTCACGTCGTAGTAAGTGACCCAGGTGTGTGTAAGGCCTCGTGGGAAGTAGCGCTGGGTGAAGGCAGTGTCGCGGCATTTAATAAGGCATTGTAAGGCCGACCTGAAAACACCCAACAACGTTACATAACTCATAGAGGACTCTGTCCCTACCTTAGTCAACGCGAGTTTAGAGGAAGAAGCAATACTTTGTACTATGACTGGAGAGCAGTCTGAGCTATTTCCTTCAAACGACTGTGACTTCACAGACTTTCGGTAGACTCTTGCAACCTGGGTCTCGCTAAACATTAATGATCCACTCAACCCCTGGTTCAGAACATAGGAGGACGTCACGTCGCAGGACGGGGGAAAACCTGATAATCATCAACACAGCGACGTGAACAGTTCCGGACGGTCAAACCATTAACTGAACGCGACCGATTCTGTACTGATTATCCCTCTGTACTAATAAATGGGGGGGGGGTATTTCTGGTTATCCGTTTTCTTCAGTACCACTCTTACAAGTTCATTGGATAGTCTTTGCCTTTTAATCCCGTGGTGGAATGCCCGAGTGCAGAAGTATTAATGACATATCGTTTGGAATGATAACCAATGGGAGGAAGCGTTACATACCACATGGCCTGGACTGAGACCGGTTTGAAAATATGATGCTTCTCATTGGACGTTACACTGAATCCCCTGCAAATAAAAAACACCGTGATTAACAACAAGGAGACGCGCCGCGCTCGAGATCCAGTACGATTTGTCCTTCATCTCCGTATACTCTACAGGGAGGGTGGGGGCGGGAGGGGGTGGGGACACTGACTGCATAACGTCTTCAGATATTTGTCAAAGTCGTAATACCGTTATTATCTGTACACTCTGCGCGTCACCATTAAAATGTCGGTTCCAACAGGTTACAACGCTTTCCTCAGTGTGAACACGCCGCTGTTACTTTTGACTAGTTCCCATGACAACTGTTAAAGAGACGCTGCTCACCCGTCGCCGTCCAGTGAGATTTTGCTGTCGCCCCAGATTGAGAGGACGAGTCCGATGGTGGCGGTATCGTCGATGATGTCGATGCCGAGGATGACGCTCTCCTCCGTGTCCTGGCGTCCCTCTGTGCACACCACCGCCAGGTACCGGTTATGCTCTACAACAACATTCACAGAAATACATGCCGCCGAGCCTTCTAATACTCTTATCTATTCTTTGCTATCAAAATTCATCTTAAACAGGACGTGAGAAGGGGAATGCAACCATTTTGTCTTGTGGTCTACTTCTTCTCGAAATTCGGTCTTTACAATCGTACAGATGGGTACAAGATCCCACACTATCAGGTGTTTTGACCATGAGTCAGCCACAAGATTTGCCCGTGTTTCCCCTGTGTTTTGAATGCAGTGTATCTGGTGCGTACTTACCCGGGTAGGCGCTCTCCAGCTTGACGGCGACCTTGATGGTGTCCTGCGGCCGCAGCAGGTAGAACATCGACTGCAGGTGATTCCCGATGTCTCCTGCAACAAGTGTCCAGAAGCGTTCTCAGTGTATGATACAGACAACACGCAGCACTCCTTTACTTGCAGAACTTACAGTTCTTTGGTTCTTTGTTTTTTTGTAGACAAGAAAATATTGCCAGTTTTTGAAGGGACGGCCATAGAAAAAAACAGACAGACGGACTAACTGACCTCCATTAGATGGTTTGCTGGCGATGCGCGGGAACTCCGACTGAGGTAGAATCAGTGCTGCCCCCTTCACGGCGAAGTAACTCTCGCTAAAACTGAAAAAAAAACACATCCGTGAGAACGTGTGACCAATGGTGGTACACCTGAAAACAAACGTGAGGCTGTTTCCGAAGATCAATTTCTGACGTCTGATATCGCTCAGTCAAGTCTCTCTTTAAATTTTAAATTGATCACTGTGATGAAGCTAATGTCAGCGCCCCCTCTCGGAGCAGCGCCGCACTCTACCGTTACATCCTAAACCCATTACACCACGCTACGCTATCTGTACAGTTTCTACGCCTTCTGGGGTTCTTACCACGAGGGATAGATTCATAGTGTTATCACACAGAGCTGTATGCATTCTGTACACGGTGCACTTGTACAATGATGTGTTAGTTTTGGTTAGTTTTGCTGTCATGCTGCAGGCGATTTGTAGATGTGTGTACAGTTACACGCATACATGCTCACGCTCCCACACACACGCACTGATATATCTTCAGGGTTGCCACATTTGAGTCACTTCAAAATTCCCTGACATAACACCATTTTTCCTTGACAATTTATTTTATTTTTCCAAGTTAAAAAGGAGGATTATCCACAAAAACAATTAAAATGCCTAAATCTATATTAAATGTGTTTCACAAAAAGCAATTAATGTAAAAGATAGTGTTCATAGAAATAATGAATCATTTTGAAAAATATATGATGGGAATAGTGAAACAAGGCTAACAAAAATGTTTGGACTTGAAAAAATACATGCAAGCAAAAGAAAACTTGTTATTTTTAGAAAAAAAATTTATTGTCATGACAAAATTCCCTAACATCTCCTTGACATTAGTCATTAATGGCCAAAATTCCCTGACATTTTTTCAAACTTCCCTGATCGAGAGAAAATGTTGTTTTCCCTGACTTTTCCCTGAAACGTGGCAACACTGACCTTACAGCCAGAAGGAGTTAAATTTCGGAAAGAGAACGCTGATTCTATGGTCTCCGCACTCTACGTGGTATCATCACGAAATAGATGCGTTGCCCCATCTCCCACCCACCCGAGACACCCAGCTGTAAAGACTATTTTTCGGATTCACTAGTAGAATTATAGATGTATGGATATCAAGTGGCGCTGCAGGCCAGTGGTCAGTTGGTAGTGGGCGTCCCGCTACTCATTTTGGACAGTGTTTCTACACACAGTGATACCACAATGATATCGGAAATGGTTGTTGGAAATGTTGGTTGATTGGACCTGTGTAAGCGTATTAAATATTTCAGGTGATTTCCAAGAATGTGACCCTGTTATGAGAACCTCCTTTTACCCTGCAAAATATGTTGCCTGGGATCGTTACCTAACCCAGTAATACGATGAGCTCAAGGCAAGCGTCTGTCACTCAGTCTGCGTCTCCGCATCAAGATTGACGGAGGAGACGCTCTACATGAAGCGTTCGTTTTAACGCAACGACAACCATCACAGTTACAACACTGAGAAAGTATCCGAAACAATCGTGTAAACAAGAAAGTCCTCCTGCGTGAACGCAAGAGGCATACCGCCCGCTGCGTGGCCGACCTATTCCCGGGGGGGGGG